>CATIWF010094045.1:0-20954 GCA_949630135.1 Balakata baccata | reverse complement strand
TTTGACTTTTGACTTTTTCCATCAACTTTCCAAACTTTTCAATTTAGTACATGAGCAAATTTATTTTCTTAAATTTCATATCTCAAATGACCTTATCTCCTTAAATTGAACATACCAATATTCTTAGAAAAATTTTCTCTTCGGAATGGTCTTTTCGATTTTGTAAAACGACCACCAATGCAAAAATTTCGTTTTTGCAGTTTAGTCCTTTTTCTAAATCATGCCCGTAAAAATTCATCTGAAATCCGATTTCTAAATTATCAGTTATAAAAATTTTAGAATTCAATTGTGATCACTTTGGCATCATTGCGATAGTAAACGCATATCTCTAACTCTCAATCGGAATATCAGACTATAAATCTACACCGGGAACATTATTTATGTAAATTGGAGCCCTTAACCTCCAAATGTCTCCATATAACTTCACCTATGGCCTTAAAATATTATTCTCCCCATTATGGTATGCTTAACTCAAATTCTTACCGTTGGGCAAAAACCCTGTATTTCTAGTCCAGTCCATTGCTTTGATTTACGTGTATTACACGAAATTGCAACGTTTCACCAAATTAACTCAATATTCATATTAAGCGTCATATTATCATATTAAATTCAATTTTTCATGCTCATATGTCCGTATTTAGACTCTGGTTGGTACAAACGACAGTAATACGCGTATCCGGTCATGGTCTATATCGCGGACATGACAGATATTAAATCATATAAAAATTTCATTTGCTTATGCTTATGTCATTTTCTTTTTGTTGTGACCAAGCTAAACAGATACTGTTCCGGGTTTCCATGTGAACATTTATATTTGCTAGCTAGCTTGATCATTTGTAACATTTACACATTTGTTAGACCATAGGCCTTTTTTTTTTTTTGTCTTTTGAACATTTGTTTGGGCCATAAGTCTCTTCTTTTGCTTTACAATTCCATTTAGCTAGTCACAACACCTTTCTAGTCCATATGCATTTGCATTTGCGACAATCACATTTGCATATTCAATCATCAATCACTTCATGTAAGAAAAGCCTATAACACAACCATGTATTTAAGTCATTCATCACCTTTTGATATCATATCCATACCATAACAATCATGTAATTCATATAGCAGTAAGTCAAGTCACGTTGCATATAGCACGCAACAATCACACGTACTAGAGAAATCGTTTGATAATTAAACTCACATTTTCTTTTGATATTTGAGTCTCTAACTTATTGTTTTTCACTTTCTTGGGGGTCTCCATTATGCTGTGGGCCTAATTGAATGTTTACTTGGTCAATTGGTAGCTAAATAAACTTAGTAAAACTTAAACAAATTGAAATATGCATAATATAGACCACTAACTAGGGTTTGATATTATGGTAGTGTGACCTTCATGTGTTCAGAAGCTTATAACTTTTTTATACTATTTCAATTTATATAATTATTATTTCTAATTAAAGCTAACATTAGGGATATAACATATCTAAATTTTAGAACAATTGGACCATTTTATATTTTTTGATGTAATTTATATGCACATTCTATTTTCTACCCTGTTTCTGCCTTTAGGCAGTTTTGGGATACCAGGTTTTCTTTCTCATATCTTACAACGTATAAGTCATATTTTTATGAAACTTTGTATCCACTTATATATGTTAAAATGAAACATTTTTCATGTTGACAACTTTCATTCATTCAGCTTCTAAGGTTCACATATGGTGGGGTACTTTTGAATGGTCAAGAATAGGGTTGGCATCTAGACTAGTCTGATATATGAAGGTTATAACTCACACAATACATGATATATTAAGATTTTATTTGTGCCAAAATTTATCTAATATATGTACATATAATTTTTATGTTTTGACCATTTTCAAATAATGTCTATAAGGAGCTCAAAATGGGCAAAAACAGACTGGAAAATACACAGGACACTAAGCAAGCAGCTTAAATATGGAACATACATGACTCTCTTGATCATAACTCAATATCTGCCTATAATCTGGTCCTAAATTTAGTATACAACTAGATAACATATATATATATATATATATATATATATATATATATATATATATATATATATACAACTTTTATATTTTGAGTTTCCTCATTTACGAACTCTATCACATAGAAAAATAATCAAAACAGTAGATGATTCAGCTAGATTCCACAATTGAACTAGTTACAGTCATATGCCATTATTCTTTTATATACACTAAAATCATGCAAAATTATTTATATATCCATAAACCTAAGACATGAAACTAAAACTTTTATGTTTGGAGTGTCTTTAGATTCGGTCTAAAACTTGAAGAAAATGGAGGCCAACTTGCTGCCCTTAAAACAAAATCAAAAGCTATACTGTGTTGCTTGTACCTTTATAGACCTAACTTAACTAATTTCTTAACTCAAAATTAACAATACAAGAGAGGAGAATTACCTTAATAATGGCCAAATTATGGAGTTTGGGGCTTGAAATCAGAAGAAAATGAAGAAAGAGATGGAAAAGAAGGCAGACTTAACCCCTTTTTAACCGCCTCAAATCTGTCCCATTTTCCTTTTTTTTTTTTTTTACTTTTTTGATTACTATTATTATTTCTTCTATATTTTACATGTATCTAGTCAATGCCAAAAATACTATTTAATCAAATAGTCTAATTTAAACTAATCTAACTATGTCAAATTCTATTTATTTTGATTTAATCATTTTATGCCATTTAATTCCTAATACCTTACCAACCTTATTTAAGTTATGACTTGACACGTACGATACACTCCAATTGCGATAAATTGACTCGTGGCAAGTCTACCTCATGAACATATTCACGCTAAAATCCATATGTATGCATGTATTTCATGTGAATAACATTTATAAAATGAAAATGTTCAAATGAAATGCATGTGAGAATACATGTATGAACGGTCGAGGATGTTACATAAATAGTTTACATGGAGCAACCATTGGGTTTTCAAGGTGACAAATATCCTAAGTTTTTGTGCAAGCTTAATAAATCTATTTATGGACTTAAACAAGCTTCACAGGCTTGGTCTGATAGATTATCTAAATTCTTAAGTTAAATTTGGCTTCATATGTAGCAAAGCTAATTCTTCTTTATTCACTTTGCATAAAAGTGATATTATTATATTAATGCTAATATATGTGGATGACATTGTTCTTACATAAAATAATGAACATTACATTCACACTCTTATTCAACAACTCAGCTCGAAATTTGTGCTAAAGGATTTAGGAGTTTTACATTACTTTATTGGCACAGAAGTACAACACTTCTCAAGAGACATCACTCTTTAACAAAGAAAGTATACTAGAGATTTTCTTGAATGAGCAAAGATGCTTGATAGCTCTCATATCAACACACCCATGGCTCTCAAATATCCTCCAAGTCCTCAAGATGCGAAGCCAATTGAAGTAAAAGAATATTGAAGTTTGGTAAGTACACTTCAATATTTAACCTACACTCGTCCTGACATCGTTCATGCTGTTAATAAAGTATGTCAAAGACTCCAAAACACAATTGAAGGTGACATGAAAGCTGTTAAACACATACTTCACTGCCTTAAGGGAACAATGGATTATGGAATTAAATTTCTTGCTCAAAGGTCCATCAAGCTATATGGATTCTGCAATGCTAATTAGGCAGATTGTTTAGATACTAGAAGGAGTACCACTGGATATTGCATCTACCCAAGTGCCAATTTTATCTCTTGGTCTTCAAAAAAATAATCCACAGTCTCTCGTTCAAGCTCAGAGGCTGAATATCAATATATGGCCAACACCACAATCGATTTAGTATGGATCACATTCCTTCTTAGAGGCATTGGTATAAGACTCATTAACACTCCATAACTATTTTATGACAATAAAAGTGCTCTAGATATACATGACCATAAATCCTGTCTTCCATGCTTGTATAAAGTATATAGAGTTCGACTATCACTTTGTTCGAGAAAAAGTTGCCATTGGTGCTTTGACCACCCGTTATATATTCCTTCTTCTCATCAGATTGCAGATATATTTACAAAGCCTTTACCGAAGCTGCCATTTTTAAACTTTCGCACCAAGCTTGGAGTCTATTCTCTTGCTACCTCCAGCTTGAAAAAGGGTGAAAAGGAATGCACCATGGGCACTGCTGTACTAATGACTACTCCAAAGCTAACTTAGAAAATATCTCTTATACTGCACTCAATATGGAAATTATATTTACACCTAATCTTACGGAATTTCCTAACACTTGTTTTGGAAATAGGTTAAATAAATTTATTCGTCCTTTTTAGTTCCTCAAATTTCTCTTTACTATTGTTAATCTTTTAGAAGCCTAATTTCAATTTCTTGTTTTCTCATGTACATATATAGTTGTTGTATCTCTTGTTCAACTTAAGGAGAATGTAAATTATTTTTTGTCTCTTTTAAATTTTTGCTGTTGGAGATGTAGGAGAGGGCCTTTTTGCACCCTTGCCAGCATCATCCCAACTGAGTTCATTGACAGTAGCAGGTATATGAATATCTTTGTGTGCAATAATATGCCACTAAAGCATACCACCTTGTGGATCTGAGTTTTCATAAGCACTATATTGAATATGATTATTTGAATTGTATGGACTTAAAAAATTGTTTGAAATATGTAGATAAATCTAAAGTTAGATTTTATGAGGCCTTATTCTAATCCATTAATTTCCACAATTATAAGCTTTTATTTTAGTCCTTAAATTTTTTGTGTAGGATAATTTTACACATGTAATCTACAATCATATAGTAGATTTGATAATTGTGGATTCATTATTATTTTAATTTTTTTCTCTAGCCACAAGTATTCTCAGTCAGTCAATTAGAACTACACACTTAGACTAATTCTGCTTGTGTCGAGTAGGATTTCAAGGGCGGCAAAATACTCTCTCGTAAGTTTTGAAATAACTGCATATCCAGGAGTTGAACTCAAGAATTGGTTAAACTGGAAGATACCCAAATCATCTCATCTACACCCTTATGGGTATCATTGCTTTAAAATTATTTAAACCTATCTAAATTTGGCTCTATCATAATAATAAGCTCTTATTCTACACCCTTTAACTTCCAATGTGAGATCTCTCTTACTTGATAACATTACATCTATAGTTGATTGCACAATTATTAATAAATAAGATAGAGAAATCTCAAATAGAAAGATACATTGACAAAAACTTAAGCATGTGAAACCTTAAACAGACTTCATTAAACAAATTGAAATTTAATCATTAAAAATTGTGGAAGAAAATAAAAAAATGGTGATTAGACACCATAATTTCAAACAAAAAAAGAAAAAGAAACCAAAAAATTTTAATAAAAATTCATGTTCCTCTAAGGAGACAATAGTGATTAAGTCTCCATAAAGAATGAATAGAGTTGAAAATATATAATGTTTAACAAACACCATTCATTTTCTTCCTTTCCATGACAAACTTCCTCCAAATGGTAGTAACCTCCCGTTGAGTTTCCAGAGCGGTTTTCTTAACAAGCACTTTGCCATCATCAGATACTGTGATGTTGCCACATTGCTTGGTTGGTAAGCAATCAAGCTCATGTATCACCTTTTGAATATCATTAATTAGACGCTCTGCCAGTGTTCGCGAGAAGTCTTCCCTTATCACCACCCGAAGCACGGTCACGTTTTGGGCATCTGGTGGCATGGTGTATGCTGGAACAATCCACCCGAACCGCCTTAACAGATCGGAAAGCTCAAATTCATTATGTCGACTATTATCTTTAAGTGAAAAGGCTACCAATGGTACCCCTATCTCTTTTGAAACAATATTGAATTGCCCTGTCTGCTCTAGTCCTTCTTTGAGTACTAGCATGTTGTCTCTGCAATTTTCCATCACATTTTTGTATCCCTGATACATAAATATAACATTAATTTTTGTTGTATAATGATGCATAACAATGACTCATTAGAACTACTTATCAATGTGCTAGAGGTGCTCTTAATTTCGCAATATTGTGTGCAACCTACATTCTTACTGCAACAGAAAGATTTATGCAACAATTAGTAATGGATTTGAAACTATTGATTTACTAACTATATAGCAACAAATTATGGTAATAATTTCAAATTCTAATTATTATAACATTCTGAATCAATTAAAGCATTGTAAGAACTATCAATCTACAATTGTAAAACAATGATGCCAGTTTTAATTGCAAAAGTTTATACTACTGCATATTGATTATTTATGTGGTAGTATCTATATTGAACTAACCTCATAACCCAAGCGAATTAGTTGGTAGTATTGAGCAATAACTTGACTAGAACCTGCAAGCATAAGAAGTATAAGGTTAATGATCATGCAAATAACATAAAGGGTTTCAAGTGTGAGTTTTAGAAAAGCCAGTAGATTCTGTAATGGAAATTAGTTAATGTATATACCTTTGGAGAAATTAAGGGTGAAAGTGGGTTGATCAGCTCCAAGATAATTAATATGGAAAATGAGTTCTTCAGGCAAGTCCTCTTTGCTTCTCCAAATAACCCAACCAATTCCAGCATAAACAAGTCCATATTTGTGCCCACTAACATTAATACTTTTCACTAATGGCAATCTAAAATCCCACTCAAGATCCGGGTATAGAAATGGTGCAATAAACCCACCACTTGCAGCATCTACATGGATTGGAGTATCCCATCTAGACAAAAATAAAATTCATAGAATCATATAATTATTAATTTTAAGTCGATTAATTTCTCATAAAATTTGTATAAATGCAGAAATATTATGTAGCCGATACCCAGTTTCCTTGTTCTTCTCAACTAAAAGATCATTCAATTTCTTTACATCTTCAAATTCTCCATTAAGAGTAGAGCCAAGGATAGCTGCTACACAGATTGTATTTTCATCCACCATTTCGACTGCGTTTCCTGGGTCCATCACGTAATGCCCTTCTCTTAACTTCACTTCTTTCAGCTCCACCTCAAAGTACCTTGCAAATTTCTCCCAGCACACCTTCATCAGCAAGAAACTCATGTCAATTTACGTCACAATTGTTAGCAGCAAATCTAAATGTGCTGCAATTAATTTAAATACTATGTCGTTCGTTTTTTTAATTAATTTATTTTTACTGGTATATAGTATGTTTATGGTACCTGAACATTAGCACCAGTGACAATGTTTGGAGAATCATAAGGTTTTCCTTCTGCTTTTCTCCTGTTCTGCCATTTTCTCTTGAATGCTAACCCAGCAAGCATTATTGCTTCAGAAGAGCCCACAGTTCCTACCCCAACTGCTGCTTCTGACTCTCCAAGTGGTGCATTAAAAAGATGTGCTATCATGTTAACACATCTATTCTGTTTTCACACAAAATCAATTAATGTATAATTTGCTCTGTAATTGTATTATTTTAATGTTAAAATTATAGAAAGAATGAAATTCATTGCCTGCAACTCAGTGGTGACAGGGTACTCATCCATGTCAACATAGTTCTTGTTGATGGAAGCCATTATAAGCTTATCACATTCACGTTCCATCCATGTAGTCACAAATGATGCCAAATTAAGCCTTGGATTTCCATCCAACATCAGCTCATCATTGATTATTTGGTACGCTGCCTCTTTTGGAATACAGTTTTCTGGCATCTTGAACCTGCAATTTTCTCGTTTTCATTTTGATTTTTTCTTGTATGCATATATATATATATATATATACACAAGCCATAAATTTAAATTCAACAATTAGATCCTTCTTTGAACTAGGTATCACAAAAATAAACATATTCCAATTATTCATCATTCAACTTGGAGGTTTGATATTGAGTAGGTGATCGAAAGACAAATAAGTAAACGTATGGTCAAGTATTTCCTAATTTGTTTGATTAAGTTATTTAAGATGAATATTTTGGCTTAAATTAAATCGATGTATAGCTTGACATGTATGTAAAATTGTAACTTTTTTTGGGCGCAAATCATAGGTATCTTTATCTGTTTTATGGTTTGAAACTAATTTTGTTCTGGGCTTAGTCACGGTTAAGGCTCTTCGCCCCTCCCAAAAAATGTGTTTAGTAGGATTCAAACCTTATGATTGGATTGATTCAAAAACTTATTCTCTTATGATTGGATTGATTCAAAAACTCATTCTTACACAAAGATTATGGGATTAAAGTACTAATGAGGGGATGTTATTAGTCATTGATTCTATGCAAAAATTAAGTGATCAATCTGAATGATCACACATTTTTGTATTGGTTCTAATGAAACTTCAGTTCTTCACTAAACTTTGTTGTTGTTAATTTATGATAATATCACTTAGATCCTAGAAAAAAAAAAACACACTGTAACATTCAATTTGAAGCTGATTTTCTTCTACTGAAAATAAGAAATAAAGGTTTGTGCAATTTATATTTTTGCTTACAACTCATTATATTATCATATTTTGTTTAATATATGAGTATTCGTCACGGATCAAATTATATTCATTTATATACAAAAAAAAAAGAACTTTTGAAAGATTAAATTATTTGGTAACTATCCCAAAGAATTGAATAAAATATATTCCAAATAGATAAGAAAATATATAATTAATAACGATGGAAAATGCATAATAACCTGGGAAGAGAAGCTCTAACATATCGAGAGGCAAAAGTTGAATGGAGAGAGACATCAGCGTCTACTGCAGTCTTAGAGAGAGCCATTTTTTGTGTGTGTGTGTATGTTTGTGAAGGAGAAATGAAGGAAAAGGTTTATATGAAGAAGCAATTCAGTTATTCTTAGACAATGATATCTTCCTAACCACCCGCAATTTCTATAATTAACTACCTTTCTTATTAGTTTTTGGATCACTTCTCTTGCTAGAATTTGCGGGTCAGACAATTGACTTATCAAATTTATAATTTCTTTTCATTCTGTATTTGTGGCTAATTTTGTTTTTAAAGTACATTTTACTTCTTCAAATCAACAAATTTAGAGCCCAAGGCAAGTCAAGATTCTAAAAGCTAGGTAAACATCTTTGCTAATTAAACTTAGTTCAATGATAGTAGATGAAGCTAAATCAGCCACGTGGACATTTGATGTGGCAATCAAATTTAGAGTGTGTGGCACGTATTATCCGATTGCTGATGTGGCAAAATCTAGCATCACATAAGCGTCCATCTCATTTTTCCAGGTGCTAAGTCACCTTCTAAAAGTACTGCTTTTAGTGGAAAAGCATTCTAATTAGTTACCATAGTATAATGAAAAATTAAATAGTTATTTTTATGCAAGTTAGCAAAAATTTAGAGATAATTGGCGAAATTAATTGGCAACTCAAGATCCTAAAAATTAAACACTAGCTTTAGCTATGCATTTATTATTATTATTATTATTATTATTATTATTATTATTATTATTATTATTATTATTATTATTATCATCTCATATACATGCTATTTCTGATCCAATTCGAAAACCAGATTCAAACTCCATAAAAAGTGACCCAAATAGGAATTTGTATCAAAAAAAATACAGGAAATTTCATGGTTTATTGATTTTGAAGTTTTATTGGAAAATTATAATTAAAGTATCATTCTAAGAGAAAAATTCGAGTATGTCCCAAAACTTGGTTTTGGGAGGATAACCTAGACATATGTTCTTTAATATGAGAATTATGAATTATGATATTCATATGTTTAAAATGGTAGATGTGTGAATAGAAAGTTCAAAGTAAGCTCATTGCTAAGAAGAAATAGCATGTCGATATGATGCAATTATGTTTATATGACATGGTCATGTTGATGTGATGTAGTTGTGTCCATGCGGCTCACCAATGTTAGAAGGTCTCTACATGACACAACCATATCAATGCGGCATGCCCGTGAATAGTAAGTCACTAGCTACTCATGACATGATCGCACTGCTACGACATGCCCGTGAACAGTAAGTCATTAGCTGCACGAGACGACAGTGAGACTGGTTTTCTAGAAAATTTTCTTTTGAGCTTCTTCTTCACATACGTTACTATTACAAGGTTATAGGTTATATTATAGGATGTAAATATGTATTATTAGCCTAAATAGGAATTAGCTCGATTATAGGAATTAGATTGATTTTCTTCCTATTTTGGCATCTACAAAGTTGTATATATGTGTATTCTTTCATAGTGAAATATACAATTGATTTCTCTCCATTATTTTTTCTTTACATGGTATTAGAGCCTGGGGGCATTTTTAGAAACAAATTTGGGTTTTATTTTTTTTTTCTTTCCTTAGAGAGTAAGAGTTTTGCTTCACTATTTTAGAGTGACTTTAGCAGAAGGAGCACCACCTTCCAATTGGTACTAGCCCAGAATCCGGTGATAAGAATCCTCATGCCGACTTCCTTTCCAAAGGTTGCCTTGGTCTTGGTGTTTGTTCACTAATATTTGCTTGTCCATTAGGAAAGTTTGTACCCTCTCTTCTCTTACTGTTTAGGGAGATATTTCATTGTTTGGGAGTTCAATTCGCTGTTTGGGGTTAAATCTTATCCGATTTGGTTGGGTCTACATCGGTGTGGTGTGAGGCTTTTTATATTATAAGTTTTGTTTTCCTCTCTTGGTGACCGGTATAATTTTGAGTAGTTTGTTTGATTATTTTAACAAATATGGAGGAAAAATTTGTCATGGTATCTGCAGATTAATATGCTATGTATCAAGACTTTCGGAAATCTCAGCCTAGTCAGCCTACTTCTGTCACTACTATCATTGAATTAGGTAAACCTAACACATATCTTGTGTCTTCCTCTTCCAAATGGATCATTGATTCCGGTGCCACATACCACATGACATGTAATTCTAGTCTGTTTTCTACCTTTCAAAAACACACATCTACCTCTAATGTTACTTTAGCATATGGATCCACATCGTCTGTTCTTGGGTCTGGCACAATTATTCCTACTCCAGCACTTCCTTTGTCATCTGTTTTTACTTTACCTCAGTTATCTTTCAAATTAATTTCTATTAGTAAACTTACTCGTTCCTTAAACTGTTCTGTCTCATTCTTTCCTAATTATTGTATAGGTTATTGGTAAAGGACATGAGTCTGGGGGTCTTTACGTCCTTGATACAAAAGTGCTGAGATCCATATCTTGTTCTAGAATAGTCAACCCATTTGAAGCACATTGCAGGTTCGGTCATCTCTCTCTTTCTATGTTAAAGAAATTTTATCCTCATTAGATTATGAGTCATGTCAATTTGCAAAACATTATCGTCTTAGTTCAAGTCCAAGAGTCAATAAACAAGCTAGTGCTCCTTTTGAGTTAGTGCATTCAGATGTCTCGGGTCCTTGTCCTATTATATCCAAACCAGAATTTCAATATTTTGTTACATTTGTTGATAATTATTCTCGAATGACATGGTTATACTTAATGAAAAATTGTTCAGAGGTGTTTTCTCATTTTTCTACTTTTTGTACTGAAATTAAGACCCAGTTCCATGTCTCTGTTCAAACTTTGAGAAGTAACAATGCTAAAGAATATTTGTCTATCACTTTTCAAAATTACATGATTCAACATGGTATTCTTCATCAGACTTCTTGTGTTGATACACCATCTCAAAATAGGGTTGCTGAACGGAAAAATAAACACCTTATAGAAACTGCAAGAGCACTATTGTTCCAAATGAAAGTTCCAAAGTGTTTTTGGGCATATACTATCTCTACAACTTGTTTTTTGATTGATCGGATGCCATTGTTTGTTCTTAATGGTGAGACACCTTATCATGTTCTTTTTCCAAATAAAACATTGTTTCCTATTAAACTTAGGATCTTTGGATGTCCTTGCTTTATTCAGGATGTTCGTCCTCATGTCAAAAAATTAGATCCAAAATCTCTGAAGTGTATTTTTCTTGGGTATTCTTGTGTCCAAAAGGGGTATATGTGTTATTGTCCTACTCTTAACATGTATCTTGTTTCAGCTGATGTCACATTCTTTGAGGACACTCTATTTTCTTCATCTCCATCTTATACAAGTCAGGGGGAGGATGATGATTTGTTAATCTATACCATTACATCTTCAGTTTCTAATCCTGTTGAGTCTATCTCTTCTTGTCCTAAGCCTCTTGTAGTGCAAGTCTATTCCCGATGAATGACTCCTTCAGAACCATGTCCTGTGCCAGCTGCACCTGCTCCTTCGTCATCAGATCCAATTCCTCAATCTGTTAATCCAGATGATCTTCCTATTGCTCTTCGAAAAGGTAAACGTTAGTGTACTTATCCTATTTCATCTTTTATGTCTTCTAATCATTTATCATCATCATCTTGCACTTTTATTGCTTCTCTGGATTCAATTTCTATTCCTAAATTTGTTCTTGAAGCACTGTCTCATCCTGGTTGGCGTCAAGCTATGATTGAGGAAATGAAAGCCTTAGAAGATAATGGTACTTGGACTTTAATGAATTTACCTGCAAGGAAGAAAGCAATCGGCTGTAAATGGGTGTTTGCAGTAAAATTTAACCCTAATGGATTAGTTACAGGTCTGAAAGCTCGCTTGGTTGCTAAAGGATATGCTTAAACATATGGTGTAGATTATTTTAACACTTTTTCTCCTGTTGCTAAACTTATGTCTGTCAGATTATTTATCTTTATAGTTGCCACTTATAATTGGCCATTGCATCAACTGGTCATAAAAAATGCTTTTCTTCATGGTGATCTTCAGGAAGAGATTTATTTAGAGCAAACACCTGACTCTGTTGCTCAGAGGGAGTCTGGAAAGGTATGTTGTTTTTGAAAATCATTGTATGGACTCAAACAAATTCCTCGTGCTTGGTTTGGAAAATTTAGCCAAGCTATTGAGAAGTTTAGAATGAGAAAAAGTCAGTCTGACCATTCAGTATTCTACATAAAGTTTGCGTATGACATTATTCTGTTAGTAGTGTATGTGGATGACATTGTCATTACTAGTAGTGATAATACATACATCTCATCTCTTAAATCATTTCTTCAGGGCCAGTTTTATACTAAAGATTTGAGGATGTTGAAATACTTCCTAGGTGTTGAAGTGAACAGAAGCAAAAAGGAAATCTTATTGTCTCAAAGAAAATATGTGCTTGATTTTTTGTCTGAAATAGGAAAATTGGGAGCTAAACCGTGCAACACTCCAATGGTTCCTAATTCACAACTGACGAAAGAAGGAGAATTGTTTGAGGATCATGAGAGGTATGGAAGATTGGTTAGAAAACTCAAGTATCTTATTGTGACCCGTCCAAATATTGTATATTCAGTTAGTGTTGTAAGTCAATACATGTCTTCTCCAATTGTTCATCATTAGATGACAATGGAACAAATATTGTGTTATCTAAAAGGAGCACCTTGGAGAGGCATTTTGAATGGCAATAATGGTCATACTAGAATTGAGTGTTTTTCTGATGCTGATTGGGTTGGATCTAAGGTTGATAGGAGATCTACTTCAGGCTATTGTGTATTCGTAGGTGGAAATTTGGTTTCATGGAAAAGCAAGAAGCAATTTGTTGTCTCACATTTGAGTGCAGAATCAGAATATCGGGCTATGGCACAATCTGTATGTGAAATTATATGGATATACTAGCTCCTTACTGAAGTAGGTCTCAAGTCTTCGGTACTAGCTAAGCTATGGTGTGATAATTAGGCTGCTCTTCACATTGCATCCAATCCAGTATTTTATGAATGAACGAAGCATATTGAAATTGGTTGTCATTTCGTTTGTGAAAAGATTCAACGATGTCTAATCTCTACAACATATGTGAGGAATAGAGAACAGCTAGGAGATATCTTTACAAAAGCTTTTAATAGAGCTCGTATTTCTTATATTTGTAACAAGCTGAACATGATTGACATCTATGCTCTAGCTTAAGGGAGAGTGTTACAAGATTATAGGCTATATTATAGGATGTAAATATATATTATTAGCCTAAATAGAAATTAGCTTGATTATAGGAATTAGATTGATTTTCTTCCTATTTTGGTCTCTACAAAGTTGTATATATATGTGTATTATTTCATAGTGAAATATACAATTGATTTCTCTCCATTCTTTTTTTTCTTTACAGTTACAACCATCAATGAGGGTGTTACAAGGCTTAATTTGTAGCCATAATGAATAATTTAATTAGAATGATTCATCTCTATCCTCCCTCTAGTATAAATAGAGGTATTTGACTTCTATTTTGAAATACAATATTTTAATAGAGTGTGATATATATTCAGTTTACCATTGGCAATTGTTGTGGTGTTCAACTTTTATTTTAATATGTTGTATTTTGGAAGACAAACGTTGGTTGATCCTAAATACCAGTGGTAAAGGGCGAATCTACCTTAAGGACGCAACGTGAGACATAGAGCTCATATTGATTCCCTTATTCTTTTCTTTGTGCCTTTCATCTAATACTAGATTAACAAGATCCTACCATATGCCATATTCTCTAATAATTTTAAAACAAATTTTAATATTTGTTAATCATGGTATTTGGATTATTTCTATTATTAATATTTTTGTTTGCTTTTTTGAGAGATGAATAACACAGTAGTTGCTACTAATGTTCAAGATGGTACCCAAGGGCCATTGGCATCTGCTACTCGAGTTGTCTCATTTGTTATGCTTATGAAGATACTCGTGAATCATGAAAAGAAGCCAAAAAAATTCAATGGCTTGAATTTTGAGAGGTGGTAGTTGAAGATGTTATTTTATCTGATTACCTTGAACATTGCATAGTTCTTGACAGAGGACACTCTTACTCTTAAAGAGAATGAACAAGATGTCCATGTGAGGATGGTCTAAGACAATTGGCAATATTCTGACGTTTTGTGCAGGAATTATGTCATGAATGAGTTTCATGATTCGCTATATAATGTGGATAGTGGAATTAAAATTGCTAAACGATTATGGAAATTATTAGACTGTAAATATAAATATGAGAATATTGGTGCCAAAAAGTTTATAGTTGGACGTTTCCTAGACTATAAAATAGTAAATTTTAAAACTGTGGTGAGTCAAGTGCAAAAGCTTGAAGTCATTTTTCATGATATTCATGTTGAAGAAATGAACTTGAGTAAAACCTTCTAAGTTTGAGAAATTACCCCTAGCTAAAAGGATTTCAAAAAATTACTTTAAGTAAAAGCAAAAGGAGATGAATATTGAATAGCTAATTGTTAGATTTCGAATTAAGGAAAACAACAGGAACTCTGGAAAAAGGGGGTTCAATCCTTTTGAGGCAAATGCAAGCATTTTCAAACATGGAAAAAGTTCAAGGAAAAAGAAAACCATAGAGCCCAAGGCGAGATCTAAAGGTAGAGTTTTTAAAAAGAAATTGTAAGGCAAGTACAACTGTAGTTTGTAAATCTTCTAAACAAACAATTATAGTAAGATTCACAATGTAATCTAAGTTTTTTTTGCATTAGATAAAGGTACTACGGAAGCTAAATAGCTAAGCCAATTTTTAGAAGAAATTTCAAAATGGGAAGTCTCATGCCCCACTAATTTACATACATTGTGATAGTCAATATGTAATTGGAAGAGCACAAAGTAATAATATTCTACACTCAAAGATATTTACCAAATATTTATCCAATATTTACCCAAAGTTTACTAAATACTTACCTAATATCGTTTGTAGTTTGACATACGCTTGAAGATATAATATGCACCTAACATGTACTTAATAATTACCAAACATTAATTAACCTTTTGTTAACATTTTATCCACGGTTTATCTAATATTATCTAAAATTTACCAAATATTTACCTAATATCATATTTTAGTTTGACAAACACTTATAAATACATAATATTTACCCAACATTTACTTAATAATTACTCAATACTTACCTTTCGTTAACATTTATCCAAAGTTTATCCAATATTTACTCTAACATTACTCAATATTTACCCAACATATATATACCCATGTATCTATCTAATATATGGTTAATATTTATCTAACATTTACCTAATTTCAATTTAATATCATTTATTAGATATCAATTAATTTTAAGGGAAAGTTCAAAAAAATATACATGTGGTTTTGCTTTTTTGTAATTTTAAGTATAAATTTTTTTCTTTTATTAAAAGGGTCTTGTACCATTTGTAAATTTAAATATTTTTGTCATAATAATATTTGAAAATGTTGAACTAGTGCTTATATATAACAAAATAGGCATAAGTTCAACATATTTAAAATTGCAAAAATTTTACACATCAGTGCTACCTCAGCATTTCTAGCATTATTATAACAAAAGAATTTAAATTTACTAGTGACATAAATCACAAAATCTTTTTGGACAATAAAACCTTATGCTTAAAATTGTAAAAGCCTGATACAACAAATATGTTTTTTTTGAACTTTCTCTTTCACTTTATATATATATATATATATATATATATATATATATGAAAATTACGTGGCATAAATGTATTAAGCATAAAAAATGAGCCATTTATATGTGGCATAAAGACATTCTTACACATTTTCATTTACTTTTGACCCATTAGTCATTTCATTTACAATTCATTTTTATTTTCCTTTCAGTCTTCCATCGCCGTCCCTTGCATTTGAGAAAACCGAGCTATTAACCTCTACTTTTCCTTCATTTCCTTGATCTTTCCTATTAACCAAACACGTTTCTCACAAAATACAAGGAGTGTTGAGCAAAATCAAAAGACTAAGCTTGTTTTCTATGTGTGACCCGAGAGACTAAATCCCAAAAGAGAGAGGAAATGGTTCAGCTATACCTCCTAAATGAAAAAAACGTGATTGCATATGATGTTCAATCTTGAAAAGGGGTGGAGGGTTAGGTAAGGGGGCTTCGGTTCAAGCTTAGATTTCCCTTCGGGTGAGCCAATTTCTTCCTTTGGCAGTGACTCTCCTTTCTACATTTCTGTAATTCATTCTTCTCCTTTCGTTGAGTTAATGATGATCTTAATTTTTTCTTGTTTCTTTTTCTTTTATGTTTGGTTTGAAATTGAGGATGGCTTTGTGAAGAAGTTGATTAAACCAAGACAATTCAAAAGGAGATTTGAGCATTGTGTTGTTTTAAGTTTTAATTTAAAAGAGAAGAGGACTTGTTATCGAGATATAAAAGTGGGAAAAGAATTGGTTAAATAAAAAAATTAGATAAAGATTTAATGATTAATAGAAATTGTTAAACTTAACTAAAGAAAAAATTAATTAAATTAGGGATTTAAATTGTAGCAAAATTCTTAAATAGGAGGAGAAAACTATTGATGGCCGAGACAAGTATAAGGGAGGAATCGGTCTTTGAAACGTAAGGAGCTTTATCTGAATTTGCAACAAATTAATGAGTTTAAATAATTAATGGACTATAAAATGAAGGTAGGATCTTAAACTGTACTTAACTGTGAGATGCTATCACTAAAACCCAATACTCATACTAAATAGTGACCAATCAGGAACTTTGGGAAAATAGGATACTGCAGAAAAGAACTGGATCATTAGGAACTATGGGATCATTTTGACTTAATTAAAGTGTTGATTAGATGATTGAAGGAAGAATTTGTGAGAAGCTTAGATAATAATAATAATAATAATAATAATAATAATAATAATAATAATAATAATAATAATAATAAATGAATGGAATGGTAGAAGAGATTTGGATTTGATTGGAAGTTTACGTAAGGCCGAATTATATAAAAGGACTAAAATAGGAGTTATGGACATCAATTAGGGGCTAAAGTATATGAGATATTAAAATCAAGATGATAAATTGGAACGGATAAAAGGAGACTGGGAATTGAAGTAATTGAAACAAGTAATTAAACTAGGGGTAAATCATCTCAAATAACATTAGAAAAAAGAACCCACGGAATCTCAAATTAAACTGTAACATGAAACTCTAGGCTAAGTAACCTTTTTGATAAAGATATGATGTTTAAATAGTCTGAACACTAATTAATGTATACTTCTTGTCAGACGCTACGATATCACGAAAGCTTGAGCTAAGGCTAAGAATAGTATTGAATTAAAAGTGATAGTGATAATAAGATTTGTACAAGTTTTATGGCAATAACGAAAGTTATATGTTAAAAAAAAAAAAAAAACCAAAAAGCTATATAAGAATTAAATAATAAGAGTGTGCGTGTTTTTATTCTGTTTTGTCTGATCTTGTTAGGTAAATACCAGTATGCTTAAATGTTTGTCTTAAATGTTTGTGGTAATTTAATTAAACGACACTTATGCTCTTTTTATTGTTTATGTTACTTTTATATATGGATAGCATATTGATTATGAGAATAGATATTATAATATATAATAAAATCCTTCTTGGCTTCACTGTTTATGGAACAATATTTTCACTTTTTTGTTTTGACTCTTATGTTTTTTATTTTCACTCTTATGAATTGGTGGAAAATTAAAAAGTTTACACTTACAAAATAGTAGAAGAAAATGAGAAGATTGAAACATGAATTTTATAGAGATTTGGGTGTTAACTAAATTCTACTCCTCTCCCCAACTTAGATTGGGTATTCATTAATCTAATCACTTATATTACAATATTTGGAGTTTTAACAAGCTCACTCTCAATTAGGTGTTTTATCAAGGCTAATATTTAACCCAAATTTTTCTTGTGTTTTGTGGCTCACACAACAACCAATTCCTTATAATTTGGCTCACACTACCCAATTAAAAGACAACCCAAGTGTTTTAAGATTAACACTTGAACCATTATACAAAAACAATTAATGAAAGAATTTGAGAAAATAAATTGCAATATCTTTGGTACTTGTTAAGTTGTAAGATCTAATTAAATAGCCTTTTGGTAAGGTATTTATTTTGATTACCTACCAATTAGTCGTTACAAAGTGGTGCCATAACTCTTTCTAACGTTCTCTTACAAGTGCAGTAAATGCAGTCTGCAGAAAGAAGTGTCCCGGTCGGAAAATACCCAATTTTAATACATGGCAGCTTCTGGTTGGTTAAAAACTCCAACGGCTATTTTATTCAATTGTCTCGGTCGTAACTCCATATGTCCCGGTCGGAACTCCATATGTCCCGGTCGGGACTTGCCCGATGATGCCACTGCTAGGAACTTGGGTCTTCTTGGCTTTCAATGAGTTCCGGTCGGGAACGAAGTTAGTTTGACTAAGAGTGTTTTGACTTTCTGATGATGTGATATATTTTGGTGGTGTCTCCTCTTCAACGATCACATCTTTTTGAATGTCCCGCTCGGACTGCAATCATTCTCGGTCGGGAAACTGAGTGTCCCGGTCGGGACATACCATGTCCCGGTTTGCTTTTGCTATTGAAACTTTTGGGTCATAATCTTTCAAAGTTTCCTGGTCTGGACACTTGCTTTGCTTGGTCTGCACTGCAGTCTCGGTCGGGACATTAGTGTCCCGATCTGGAAAATACCGGTCCCGATCGGGACATACCCTTTTCTGGTCTACTTTTGCTACTAGAACTTTGAGGTACTTAGAGATAATGTTTTTCTAGTCTAGGCATGTCACTTCTCGGTCTGTACTTGTGTCCCAGTCGGGAGTTACACATCTACAGGAAATTTTTGAGTTGTTCAATGAGGAAAATTTAACCAAATGTGCTGAAACTTTGAACACTATCAAAACAACACTTAACAAGAATGTTAGTAACAATTAATTTGATTGTCAATATCAAAATAAAGAGCAATCAGCGTACGGTTAACAATCTCCTCCTTTTTGATTTTGACAATGAAACTAGGCAAAAATGTCAAATTGGTAGTTCTATAATCAAATTAACACATTGATTAATATATATTCAGAGTTTCATATCTTTTGGAGATGCAAAACATATTAATAAGCAAACGTAAAAAAAAAGTCAACCTTAATACCTAACTGGAAAAGTTTAAATTTTAAATTTTTACTTAGATTTTACTTTTCCCCCTTTGTCAATATAAAAAAGAATGAGATATTTAGAAGACAAAGACAATTCTATTAATGAATTAAAGAAAGTACATAATCATGGATAAAAAGAAAATGTAAAAGACAAATTCTAAACTAATCATCGCCTTCTTCATCATTACCCTCCTCTTCATCTCCACCATCTTCTTCTTCCTCGTCACCTTGCTCCCCCTCAAATGGTGGGGTTTGTTCAAAGCTATGGGTACACACATTCAAGTTAAGTTGCCCTTGCATGCTTTGAATGTTAAGGTGGAGATGTTGCATCATATCTTTCAAAGTGGTGAAGGATTGCATTTAAAAGTCATAAAGACTTTGTAAAGTGAGTTGTTGTGGTTGAGGAGGTAGTGGTGGAGGTGGCATCTCTTGTGCACTTGGGCCTTCTCCTCCTATTGAAAGTCTTGCCCCTTTTCTTATGGCTTCTTGAGTGGCCTTTTGCGCACCATGTTGCCCAAAGGTATAGAAGGAGTCAATATCCTTGAAAGGTCGTTCAATTGCCTTGCAATTCAAGAGATATTGAATATCCAAGAAGCTTTCATATTGAGAGTGAGAGGAAGTGAGAAGCGCACAATTTTCTTGTGTCATTAATTTGAGATGCCTTGCAAGAAAGGTAATTTGGGCATAGAGTGAAATTGTGCCCTTGGTGGTAGAGGCCATGGACTGAAATTTGTCTAGGAGAAGATGGGCCATGTCCATAGGCCGATTGTGAACCATGGCATAGATGTAGAGAAGGTCTTCATGGGTGACTTTCTCATTACTTTCACTCCTTGCATTGATGGTGAAGGTCATGATTCTATGGAGGATGAAGTGATGAAGAGTCTTGATGTGATTGGCATTTGATCTTTTGTCAAGCCTAGTTTCAAGAGAGATCTCTTTCCATACATCAAGAGGAGAGAGATGCATGGCTTATGTGTTGATGAGGCCCTTCTTTGTGAACCCAAAGGCATCAGCAAGTTCATGCTTTGTCATCTTTTGTGGTTGGCCAAAGAGACGAAATTGGAGCCCATAATAGCCAAGAGGGTGTTTGACATCCTTGATGACTTGGAGAGTGGAAAGGAACTCAATGGTGAGTTCATCATGACCATCTTCAAAGGGCATGACAAATATGGTCCA
>CATIWF010094035.1:0-10016 GCA_949630135.1 Balakata baccata | reverse complement strand
CTACAAGTTTCTAAGAAAGGGAATGATCTGATTGAGAAGATTGGTGACTGTGGAGATGAATATAGGCAGCCTATTTGAATATGATGATCACTTACCATTGCTTAAACAGTATCTTTAAACTCTGATAATCCTTTTCATGCTCAGGACTTGCTTAATCATATTCAGTTATTGTTGCTTCTGTTGTTAATTTGTATTGCTGTTTTCTTTTCAATTTGAAAGAATATGAAACTAGCTACTTGCTTATTTATGTGTGATTGATTTTCATGTTTATTTCCAACTAATTTATATCTTTATTTCTGGTCCAAATTAATGATTTAGTGTCATACTTTTGTAAAATATAGAGGATATTTAGATTATTATTGGATGTTAAAAAGCATATTTCGAATTTTTTTTATTTAATTGATTGATTTTTATAATTTTTTATAAATTATTTTAGTCCTAATTACTTAAAAAATTACCAGCTTTTATTATTATTATTTTTTTTACAATTATAGCACCATCTATACGTTTTAACGAAAAAAAAACATTAATTTTTTTCAAATAAAAATAGCTTCCGACGAAAAAAAAGGGAAATGTAAAGCCGGAAATTTTAGAATTAAAAAAAAAAACCTGAGTCATTTGACCACAGCTGAATAAAAACTAACATTCAAAATACACCGTTTTAACTAAAAAGAAAATCCTAACAATTTTACATGCCGCGTGGTTGTGGTTCCCATTAGCATTTCAAGCATGAAATTAAAGTCTTCTACTTTCTCTTTTTCCGTCCCTCTTTCTTTCTTCCTTACCCAAACAGACACAAAAGGACTATCAGTTAATTATTAAATTCCACGAAAATTATCTAAACCAAATCCAAAGGGTTAATTATATGAATAGTACTCAGATTTGTTACTTTGTTAAAAATTGATATCAAAACTTTTATTTATTGTAAATTGGTACCAAAAGTTTTAGAAATATTACATTTTGATATTTGAAGTCAATTTCCGGTGTTGAAATGTCAATTTGATGTTATATTATATGAAATTCCACATTAGCTTTTTTACTACTGAGAACATTTACAAAAATGACGCCGTTTAATAATATTTAAAGATAAAAAATCCTAAAATCATATTCTAAATTGCTAATGACGTTGTTTTTACAGATATTCTTTGTGAGAAAAAAAAAAGCTAATGTGAAACTTATGTAATATGAAATTGTCAATTTGATATTCTGACACCGAAAATTGAATTCGGATACTAGATTGCAACATTTTTGAAATTTTTAGTACCAATTTGTAACAATTAAAAATTTTAATACCAATTTATAATAAAGGTATCTTTCGTAATTAACCCTCCAATCAGAATTCAAATCCTAAACAAAATGAAGCAATCATCTTCTTCAAATTCCGATTCCCACTCTCACTTAGAATTCCCTCACTTTCCTCTCCGTCTCCAGTCCCCACTCCCCTCTGAGGCTCTGACCAGGGAGACCCCTATGAGTCCCTACCCTTGTCTCCCCTTTGAACTCGCCTGGAAATCATCCACTAGTCGATAACTCCAAAGCCATTGTCGTTGTTGATAAGTTTACTCAATGCACTCCGCAGCCGTCAGGTTTATGGGTTTTGTTGTTTCATTTACTGAAATTACACTTTGGTCTTTACCGATAAGAATGTCGAGCTTTGAGCTTTGAAGAAATAAAAACTAGGAGTTATGAAGAAATTGGTGATAGGGAAAAAATTGGTGCGGGGGAAGAAAATGACATTGAAGAGGATTTGGGGCTTGACTGAAAACGGTATTTGCCGTTTACAGAGTATTGGCTATTTTACATCTAAATATGGTATCTTACAAAGATCAATGTAGTAATTTTACTTTGTTCGAATCTATCAAGCACATACACTTCAATTGGATAGTGTATGGCATTTATGATATGTTTTCGACATTGGTACAAAACATTATATATTTTATAATTTTTTAAAAAAATTGGAAACATATTAAAAATACGTCTTTCCAAGCCAAAAAACTTAAAATTTATATATAATACCAATCATAGCTCAAATATTTGATTGAATGACTTTTTTTTTAATTCTATATAAAAATAATAAGTTGGAATTATATCTCTTGAACTTAATTATTTATAAATTTAATATTTACATATTTTCATATGAGTCCGTATTCTATATTTTTTATAAATGTTTTCCAATGTCTGTGTCTATTTCTGTATCAATATCTATATCTGCATATATATCCATACTGTTGGCTGGCAGCAGAAGCGTTATTTTTCTTTGGATTGAGGGGAGCTCTAGGTCTCGATCAAAATTATAGATTTCAAAAATTTTTAATTTTACCGAAACATACAATCAAATATTGTATGACATAAAAACACATTTTTCATGTTAACCTTGAGCATTTATCCATAACTTTTAACAAAACATATTTTGTTAACTTTTATGGATAAAATCTATTTTGCCAAGATCATCCCATGATTTAAAAAACAAAATGGAAAAATAAAAGGATTCAGCCAAACCTTTTTATTGCTGAAATCACCAAGGTGCAAATGAAGCAAAAGGACCAAAAACTTTGTTTGCGTTGATAAATCTCCTTTTGCTAGTCTCAGATGTATGATCACAAATTTCTCCTTTCTGACAAATTTAAAAGCTACTAACACATTAGGAGATTTTTCTCAATATTTTTCTTTCACTGCTCATATCATATGAGACAAAAAAAATTTTTAAGAATAAAATCAAATTTTGTTCGAGCGAGAGAAACTTTAACCAGACGAAAATTTTCTTAAAACTTTCGAAAGAAGATTAAGATAAATGAAGGGAAAGATGAAGGTAATTAAGAAGGTAGAACGCCAAAGTTTGGCCAACCAACCTCATTAATGAGGTTTGCAGACGAAAAAAAAAATTTGACTTTCTTTTTTTTTTTAATTTTGATTTATAATACAATGAAGGTGCAACAATTGCATAGCTCATTTCTAGCTACCATCATTAATCATAAAATCAATCTTCTCTTCTATTATAGTAGTAATTACTTTAATGTACCACTATAATTAATTTAATTAACCACTTAATTAAATTATTATAATTTTAATTAACACTTTAATTAAAATTATAAATAAGAGAAATAATTAAAATTAATCAACATTAATTTTAACTCAAAATATATGTGATCATTTCTAATTTAATTCTCAATTAAATTACTCCTCACATCTATATATGGACTAGACTAATAATGTATTTTGGGTGTGACTTATAAGGTCAATAATTTTATCAAAACGGAAATATAATATTAACTTCTTAATATTATATCGGACACCATTTCTGAATTCCTTGTATATCCGAATATATTAAATATATTTCCGAAATTCTCCTTTTAATTATCAATAAAATCACAAATATTATTTTGACATTTAAATCATAATATTAAATCCTCTCGTTATGATCCCGATATTTATTAGGGTTACAATATGTCAAACCCTATTAGTCAATATACTAATGAGTGATAATTTGAGTTCTGATTAAAATAAGACTTATCATTATTAATCTAATTAATAATTCAATCTTACATTGAATAAGTCTTATTTCTCCTGACTAGGAATTTATTTTATCAGAACCAAAATATCAGCTCTATTAGGATCTTGTCTTGATGCTACAGGGTAACGAGTCATACTATTGGTATTCTCATGTCTCACTACATGACTAACTGTGGTGACTACGAGCCGGATTATCAAGTGCGGATAGCCCAGTACAAGACAAGAGCACCTCCACAGCTACCCATGAAAGGACAGTCTTGACACCTCAAGTCAAAGGATTTCGAGTCACAAAAGACTTATATATTATGACCAAGATAATAACTGTTGACATCTAGTACTATCTGTGCAGTTATTATCAGGCGTCATTGTTCGGTACCCTTAACTCTTTAAGAACTCATTAATTTATTTAGATATCATTATATCATGGAAAATGAGATTCCTCCTCAAAATAAACCATGTGATAAATTAGATATTCAATGAATGCCCAATTCATTGTTAAATATCGGTTATGAACATTTTTAAGATTATTTTTTACCAGAGATATTTATCTCATTATTATCAATAACTTGATAATAAATTCTCTGTAAATAATCAAATGGCCGTTTATTTCATAGTATATTTAACTACTACATTCATAATATAATCAACAACTTGAATATTTATTTATTATGAACGTGAAATATACATGTATCCATTGTGGTATAATAATTAATATATAAAAAGTAGTGAATGCACTAGGTCATACACACCACTGATAACACATACTACGTTTCTTTAGCTTCTTTGATCGTCCCATCAAGAAAGCTGCTGATATGGGTGTTCATTGCCTACGATTTATTGCTCTAAAAGCAATAGTAATTTTGTATGTAGGCTGCCTAGCATTGAGCTTTAGTGGAGTTGAATGCAGAATATTATATGAAGAAGAAGAAGATTTACAACTGGAGGAAGAGCTTCAACGTCTTACTAAGCCAGCGGTAGAAACCATTCCGGTCAGGAATTATTAAATTAACTTATTTCACTTTGGATGATTTATTTTTTCAATTCATTTTTTTTATATGCAATATTTTTTTTTTCAATTCATGTTTGAGGTTATTAAATTGAAATAATCCTGCAGACAACATATGGAGATACATATGATTGTGTTGATTTTCACAAACAGCCAGCATTTGATCATCCTTTGTTGAAGAATCACTCTTTCCATCCTAAGGTTTTTCTTTTTATTTTTTTTATTTCCTAAAAATTCATTATTTTGATCACATTTTGAATTATAAGCAAAGGAAAATTTATGCTGATAATGTTAAAATAATATGAAATGATGCAGATGAAAAATAGTCCTTATCCAGGAAGAATGAAGTCAGCACCTTCATCATCAGGACTCAATCCAAAAAAGCTATGGGTAAATGGTGAAGGCTGTCCAATTGGTACTGCCCAATTAGGAGAATGAGTAAAGATGATCTCATTAGACACAAACAGATTACACAATTATATGCATCAAATTTGAATCCTGATGCATCATATTTAAGACCCGGTAATCATGTAAGTTCATTATATATATATATATATATATGTGTGTGTCTTTTTTAAATAGCTGTTGCAGATAAAATTTACCGAGAAAGAGTATACGGCTTTAATTTCATCTATGATCATTTAATTTTGGTATTATTGCAGTAAAGTCATATAATTTTTTTTTCTCATAAAAGTTATCTAACAATGGTCTATTTCAACAAAATCTTTTCCAGCAAATTTTCAGTAGTCAACAATTGGAAAATCTTGCTGGCATTCTAGTTTGGCACTTAAGACATGTTACATCACTCTACAAGTCAAATAGAGCACCACGTATACTTATAACTTAACATCCATATCAGTATCAAAAGTTAAAAATGGTGCCAATTGGATACCAGCGCTCTATTTGACTTGTATAGTAACATTGCGTGTCTCAGATGTTAATTGGAATGTTAGCGGAACTTTTCTGGTTGACTACTGAAAAATCGCCAAAAATAATTTTATTGAAATAAGACAATTATTAGATAACTTTTATACAATAATATCAAAATTAAATGATTATAAATGAAATTGATACGAGGATAAGTCAATAACTATAAATAGAATAACCAAGCAAAAAAGAAAAAAAAATGTCTTTTATTAGTATGCATAAGATTTTTTTGGATACAAAGAGTTGAATTGAAGATTCGACCTCTAAACCTTACAGCTTAATCATTAAACCAGCAACATTAAGTACAGCTTATTATTAATCTACATAAGATATTTAATATAAATATTAACTAAGAATATATGGGAAGAACAAGTTTGAGTCATCCTTATATATATAATGGCCAGTTCGCTATTGTGCGCACACCAAGTCAAGATTTGGAAGCACAAACGTATTATGGAGCTGGAGCGAAAATCAGCGTGTACAACCCAATGCTAACAGATACTTATCAATACAGTTCTGGACAAATCAAGATCCAAAATGATGAAGAAAGAATTGTATTTGGGTGGACAGTAAGTTAAACTACATATTTCTTCTTCTTATTCATTTCAGTATTAATTATATTAATCGATTAATTTGGGAATTAATAATCTCAAATTATATTTCTTCATCTGGTGAATCATATTTTATATAAAGATTCTAGAACTCGCTTGTTCATATACACAAAGGTAAGTTCCATTATCAAATCTGATGCACTGAATATCCTTTTAACTGCATGCATTAAGTATTAACGTCCTATTCACCATAATTTCTTTACTTGCTAATAGGCTGGAAATACTAAATGCTTCAACAGCCACTGTGGGTTTATATTGGTTAGACCAGATATACCTCTTGACGCTGTTTTTGCTTATACTTCTGTGAGGGGAGGACCCATATATACTGAGCACTTCTTTGTTTACAAAGTAAGTTATCAAACAATTTGGGTTCTCACATAACATTATTATACCAATATTGTTGAAATATGTATTAAAATGCTACAATTAATTCCATTAGAGCATCTCCAATAATATTCTTTAGTTTAAAGAGCATATTTGGTTGAATAAATAGCATTTTAAAATATCTTTATTCTCTATATATATTTTTGAGAAATACGCCGATAAGAAGATAGAATATGCATAGAAAGTAAAAGTACATTAATTGCAATTAGAATAAAAATCAAATTCACTTTATACTTTAAATTTTACAGGATAGAGAGCTCATTGTAAACACTTTTTATAATTGCAATTAGAATAAAAATCAAATTCACTTTCTACTTTAAATTTTACAGGATAGAGAGTTCATTGTAAACACTTTTTATGAAATAACTCTTTAAAATAAAAAATATATTTCAAATAAAAATATTACTGGAGATACTCTTACAGTAGGTTATTGCAACAGTTTGAATATCTTATCCTAGTAGTGAAAACTTAAAATAGTTACTAATATGTTGTTTTGTCACATCTATTTTTGTACTTTCTGTTAAACATGTATTAAAGTACTTGTGCTTTACCGGTCCATATATTTGTGTTGCTTAAACCGCAATAAAATACTAGTATTTTAATGTTGATAGAATAAAGTGGGACAAAATAAGTTGGCCTATATAGCATTACTATTTTATATATATTAGCATAATGCTTATTCATGTGTGATATGCGACAGGATGCAGCAAATGGAAATTGGTACTTGCAGATACAGAATGGAACAGAATATAGTATAGAAGTAGGATGGTGGCCGCAGAAAATGTTTGAAAAACTTGTTGGAAAAAATTGTGATTATGAACCATTTTGAGAGAATAATTCGGGTGGGTCTCACAGCTTGGTGTTGGGAGAAAGACCCGAATATATGTTCCTTGACATGAGGACTATGAACTAATGTATTCATATGCTCAAAATGGAGAATGTGTGAATAGAAATTGAAGCTCAAAGTAAGTTCCTTGGTAAGGAGATTTAAAGATAAAAAGTGTGTGAGAGTTTATTCCACATCACTAAGAATTGAAGTTGGACTTGTGTTTATATATTAAAATGCATTCTTACATGGGTAAAAAAAGTAGAATGGAAGGCTCTCTCTCGCGCGCTCAGGAGCATGGGGGGTGCAAATCCATGGTCCGGGATGGGCCAATATGAGGGTGCACGACCTGCGTACACGTATGTCGACCCAAAATCTCGTGGTCTTGAACAAGCCCAATTTTTACAAATTATTTTTTATTTTTGGAAAATTTGGCAACACTCCCGTGTTGATCCATATGGCTGGCAGTCTGCCACGCCCGTGTGGATTCAATACTACCATTTGGATCCACACGGCTAGGCCACTGACACGTCCGTGTGGATCCACACGGTTGTGTCGTTGTGGCTGTAGGGTGAGCAAGGCAGATCCCGTGTGGATTCTGTTCCAAAATGGACTTTTGAGCTTTATGTCTTTTGAAATGTCAATTTCTGATATTTCAAAGATTAATTTCACCATTATTTGAGAGTTACAAAGGCATTATTGGCAGCCTTTAAAGGAAATTAATCATAATTAATCCTATGTCTCCTCCATCTAATATAAATAGGTGGTTTAGGCTTGAATTTTTAGAGAGTTTGATGAAGAGTTTGCTTTGTTTCTTTTTGAAGAGTTCTTTTTTTTTTTCTTCTCCTTCTTCTTCTCAAGTGATAGAGGGTGTGACAAATTAAAAGTTCGCTGTAAGTAGGTGTTGTGTGTTCAATAACTACTTAGAATCTGTTGTATCTTGAGAGACGAACACCGGTTATCCTAAACACCATTATAGGAGGTGGATTTGTCTTAAGGAAACTGTGTGCCATACAGGCCTCATATTGGTTTTCCATTTCTATTATTTTTGAATATTGAATTAACAATTCGCCTTTATTTTATTGTGTGTTTCTCCTAACAATCTTAAGACAAATTTTCGTTTGTTAATTGTTTATTCAGATTTATTAATTATTGAAATTAATATAATTTGTTTGTTATTGTAGAAATGGAGAACACAGTAGCTGCTACCAATGTTCAGGATGGATCCCAGCCATCAATTTCTGTTGCTTGGGTTGTCTCTCCGGTTGTGCCTGTAACGGTACCTGTGAACTATGGAGAGAAACCAGAAAAATTTAATGGATTGAATTTCAAGAGGTGGTAGCAGAATATGTTGTTTTACCTAACTACCTTGAATCTTACACGATTCTTAGTTGAGGACGCTCCTACTCTTAAAAAGGATGAGCAAGATGTCCAAACGAGGATGGCCTATGACAGTTGGCATCATTCCGACTTCTTGTGTAGGAATTATATCATGGATGTGCTACATGATTCATTATACAATGTGTATAGTGGAATCAAGACTGCAAAACAGTTGTGGGAATCATTGGACCGGAAATATAAATCTGAGGATGCTGGGCCCAAAAAATTTATAGTGGGACATTTCCTAGACTATAAAATGGTGGATTCCAAGACTGTGGTAAGTCAAGTTCAAGAGCTTCAAGTTATTCTTCATGATATTCATGCGGAAGGAATGAACTTGAGTAAAACCTTCCAAGTGGCTGTTATGATTGAAAAATTACCCCCTGGCTGGAAGAATTTCAAAAATTACCTTTAGCACAAGCGAAAGGAAATGAATATTGAGGAGCTAATTTTTAGACTTCGAATTGAAGAAGACAGTAGAGGCTCAGAAAGGAGGGGGTTGAATTCTTCTGAGGCTAAGGTAAATGTTGTTGAACATAGAGAAAATATCAAAAAAAAGAAATTCAAGGAACCTAAAATGGGTCCCAAAGGTGGAGTTTCTAAAAAGAAATTCCAAGGCAAATGCTTTGATTGTGACAACATGAGTCACAAGGCTTCTGATTGTAAGTTCCTAAAGAAGAAAAGGAGCAATGAAGCAAATCTCTTGCAAAATATTACTCAAGAGGTTTCTGATCTTGTTGCTATGATATCAGAAGTGAACAATGGTTGGGTCTAACCCAAAAGAATGGTGGATTGACACCGGTACCACAAGGCATATATGCTCAAATCTTAAGATGTTCTCTACCTTCAAGCCGAAAAGTAGTGAAAAATTGTTTATGGGCAATTCTGCCACTTCTGAAGTTCTTGGTGAAGGACAAGTGGTGCTAAAGATGACCTCTAATAAGAAGCTGACTCTAAACAATGTTTTGTATGTGCTTGATATTCACAAGAATTTGGTGTCAGGTTCATTGTTGAACAAGCATGGGTTCAAAATGGTTTTTGAATCAGACAAAGTTGTTTTGTCCAAGGGTGGAATGTATGTAGGAAGAGGGTATGCTATTAATGGGCTTTTTAAGCTCAATGTAATTGTTATTAAATGTAATAATGAAATTACCTCTTCTGCTTATTTGCTTGAGTCTTCCAGTTTATGGCATGGTAGACTAGGACATGTTAATTATAATACCTTGAGAAGGTTAATTAACTTGAACCATATACCTAATTTCCACATTGATATAAAACATAAATGTGAAATTTGTGTTGAGGCAAAACTAACTAGATCATCTTTTCAAAATATTGAAAGAGAAAGTGGACCACTTGATTTAATCCACAGTAA
>CATIWF010094005.1:0-12474 GCA_949630135.1 Balakata baccata | reverse complement strand
ATATTTCATATATTTGTATAACTAAATATTTAATTAATTATTAAATGTAAAGGTAATTTATAACTTGAAAATACAATTAGCCAAAATTTTCAAATTGTAAAAAAAAAAAGTAATATAAAAAAGAAGTAAGAAAAAAATGTAAAAATAAGCGAATAATCCCATATAGAAAAAAATAAGAATGAAAATAACGTATCATTTTATAAATAAGGGTGAGTTAATTGTTTAAAAACATATTTATTTTAAACAATTTGATTAGTTTATAGTTAACTTATCTAGTTTTGAGATCAATTTTTTGGTTGAAATGATTGAATTGACTAGATTAAACTAAATTTAATAATTAAATTTTTTTGTAAAAAATTAAAAAACTAGTCAAAACCGGCCGGTTTCTGATTTTTCCGGTTAAACCGGCCGGTTCGCCGGTTTTTCCACTGGATTCTTTCTTCTCCGATTTTGAAAGTAAAAACCGTTCAGCCTAAGAACTAGTTTCCAGTTTTTCCGATTAAACTGACCGGACCAGTCCAGTTTTTATAACAATAGTTTTTAGAAATAATTATAGTCGCAACTATCCGCCGTAATTTTTGAAATAATTTTAAAGCAGATATTGCTCGTTGTGATTGGTATGTACTGCTCAATTGAAATAGCATTTACAACTTTAGGTAAAATAATCGTAGCCAATAATGTCCCCAAAGGATCTAAAAAAACAACCCGTGTATCCATCTGGATGAGGAGCACTTTGTGGGTCCATTGCATAAACTGTAGATTTTATTTCCTCATCTGTGGGCCAACGGGTAGGATTCTCGTTTTCATTGTCATTGAAGGGATAATATTTGATATCCCCCTAAAATTGGACCGAACAGAACCATTCGATTGAAAAGGATTGGAATAATAGTCAATGATATGTTGCTCTATCAATTTTCCATCCCCGGAGATAATATCATTGATTTTCATTGTATAGATACCTTGTAAAGGCTTCCTCTGTGAGTGCAATCGGTGAAAGAAAGAGTTATTTCGATCTCCTGCTCATAACCAACGAACTCTGCTTTTTTCTTTATTCATAATCTCCTGCTGCAGTAAGTGTAATTCCAAATTAGCATGAGCCTCTACTTGTTTGTGTAGTTCATCTGTTAAACCATTTGCAGCTATTTGGGCTTGTATGTTGCGCAATTTCAATTCGGCTTGCTCAATTTTATTTGGCACAAAACCAAAAATTTGCTTGTTCCATTGTTTAAGAACCATACGAAGATGACGTAACTTAATCATCAGATTTTGCATCGGAGTCCCTCCCATATCTGAGGTAGCTCAGTTAAGCTTCACCACATCACGCAGTGAAGGATCAGTCAACCACATAGATTGAAATCTAAACCGAGAAGCCTGCTTATTTATACAGTCGACTGCCATAACTAACAAAGGCGTATGGTCTGAACGATGCCTTGCTAATTTAGTGCAAGTGATAGCCTGCCAACCATTGAAGAATTCCTCACTTGCCAATGCTCTATCTAGAACACATTCCACTCTGTTTCCACCATGTCTTCCATTAGTCCATGAGAACTCCAGCCTACGTGATGGTTATCCACGAAGATGGGATCATACTTCGAATATTCTGCAAACTATCCCAGAGTAATCTTCTCCTATTTGCCCATACGCTGCCATAAACGAAACTAACACAATGCATTTTGTTAGCAAAATCAAATACAAGACTAACGTGTTGTTCTTGTACATGGATCCAAGATGGATCACCAATGGAGATATTTCTTAAATTAGAGCGATTAAAAATTATATTTACAAATTTACGATGATTTTAAAAATATTTATAAATTGATGATAGTTTTAGGAAACATGTGCCGCACACAGGTAATTCGAGGAGACGCGCATCAGTTCAATTGGTGCACGTAGCCGGTGTTAGACACGTAGCTTGCGTGCGCCACTTCAATGCAGGCACGAAAATAAATTTATTTTTTCTTTAGTAATTTTTTTAAAAAATAGCAATTTTATTTTAAAAAATAATTAACAGTTAATGGCGAACATCTAAAAATAATAATAATAATAATAATAATAATAATAATAATAATAATAATGTGGGTAAACTTTTACATGACGCGTGAAAAAAAACTTAACTTTTATAAATTTTTTCTACATTTTTTATCCTAAAAATTTTTTAAAATTTTTATTTTCTAAATTTTACTTAATGTATGATTAAATTCTAAATGCTTTAATTCATAATTTATTTATTTAATTTAATTAATTAATTTATTTACTTCATTTTTATTAGTAATTTATCAAACTCTAATTTATAAATTGTATCGTAATTTTTCTAAAAAATAATTAACAAAATTTAATAAATAAATTAACAAAAAAAAACTTGTTAACAAAAAAAATTTTGACGTGCATGTGTCATTGGTGTGCCACTTCAAGTGGCGCACCTAGTGAGCAGTGGTGCACGCCAGTTGAACTGGTACGTGCGAGTCAAATTACTATTAAAATGATTATAAATTCAGAATTTTTTGAAAAAATACCATAAAATGATAAATAATTTCGGTGAATATTACACACTAAGAAATATCCCTCACCAATGCTTGAGTGAGCAAAAATCCACATTGTAGGCAAATCTCTACAATTTTGAGCAACTAACTTAAACCCTTTGAGTTCCAATAATTGTTGTGAATAGCATCGAATTTCACCTTTGCTTCAGATAAGTCACATTTAATTTAAATAAAATGACTGTTAATTATAGTTGATTATTATATCATATATTACGAAAAAACAACACCAAATTATCTGGGCCATTAATTATTTTGCTCATTATGGTTGTTTATTTATTTACTATATACAAATTATCTTGTTCATTATATTTTTTTACCGTGTAATTCTAATTTTTTTATTAAATTATTTTTTTTCTTTTTAATATTAGTTATTTGTTATTTTATATATAGTATGATGATATGATTGAGCATAAATTTTTTTAGTTTTTTTTATTAAGTACTTTTGTAATTTTTATTTGATACAATTTGATCGTTTAATCTCAAATAAACTCAATGTCAAAAAAGTAGAAGTCAGGGATTTAATTATATCATATTAAAGAATGTCTACTCAAATTACAAAAAAAAAATGAAATTTAATTTTATCAAATAAAAGTATAAATACTTATTTGACCTATGTCAAAGGGAAGATGATTCTTATTATCGATCTTCCTATTCTTTTGTTTTGCATTTATGGTTTGATCTTCGTCAATGAATTTTTGGTTTAAGTTAGGGTTCTGGTATTGAGTCATCAAATTCACTTTCTGCTATTTTTTCAGGAAAAAAAAAAAAATCTACCCAAATCTCATGCATTTATATATTAATAATTATTAATAGATTTGTGGGTACATAAAAGATATTATAAAACTCCGCCAATTTAATTTACACATTTAAAATACATGAGATGGTCATGATTTATTCTCATTGTTGAATTATAAATTTTAGATTTGAAATTAAGTGTTATACTCTCTTAATAGATGACTCCGACTGACATAGCCTACCTGACATAAATAAAAAAATAATGGCTAAACTAACTCTGCATTAATATATATATATATATATATATATTTGGAAAGTTGAAAAACAAGTTCATTATTGCACAATAGTAGTATTGAAAATCTAGTGTTTGGAATGCTAACATGAAAAAATTGAAGTACGTATGAAACTTAATTATGAGAAGAAGAAACTAGAAAATAATAAATTGGGTCCATACTAGTCACAGAATATTAATAAAGTGGGCCAAAAAAAATATTTTTGTCTTTTAATTATTATATTTTCTTATTTTTCAATTTTTATTGTATTTTATTAGACATTTAAATTTTAATTTCAGTCCATATTAAATTCAAATAAGAACATAACAGAAAAAAAAAACTCATAATTTAAGAGCTCAATAATAAATATTAGTCTACAAACTATACTTTTTAATCGAATTCCTAACTGCACTTGAATTCAATAAAACTAATTAAACAAAGAAATTATAACAATTAATAGAAATTATAAATATTAATAAAAGTATAAACGAGTTAAGTTACTCGTGACCTATTCAAGTTCGACTAGTAAAATATTCAAATTTGATTCGAAATTAATCAATGAGCTTGAGCTCAAGTAATTCGAATAGTTTGTGAAATCAAATTCGAGTATCATAATAAGTGATTTGTAAGATTTGTGAGCTTCATCGAGTAATGATTCTTTTTATTATTTATTAAATTATTTTTATACTCTCAATATTTAAATAATTTAAAAATCGTCGATTTTGAGTTGAATTGAGTTGGATATACTTTTTATTAAAAATTTTAGTCCATTCAATTTTTATTGAATCAAATTCGAATAGTTCAAACATTTTTCGAATTGAATTTTGAATAATTAAAAAAAGTTGATCAAATTCGAGTCGAATTCAAGAATCGACTTTTTTAATTGAGTTGAACTTGATTCTGATACTAATTTTTTTTTTACTTGACTCTAACTCCATTACACCTATTAAAATCCAAAAGTTGTTTATGATTTTATTATTTTCTCTCCTAAAAGGATTTTGGATAATTGGCAAGTGAATGGGTTGGGGTTGTGAATATAGGCCTATTTGAGTGGCCTTAAGGCCACAAAGCAATCCATAAACTCCATAGCTGAGATAATTACGGACGCAAATAATAATAATAATAATAGTTAAAGAAAACCTAAACTTTCAAAGTCTTATAAAAAATAAATTATATTTTCAAATTTCTTTATTAAATAAATGAATTTTTGATATTTTATCAATTTAGATATTTCGATTAATTTGACAGATAAACTTACAGTATTTAAACTTTCTGACGAGCTAATTGCTTAATCGATGTCATTATTATTGAAAAATTCATATTATCTTGTATGTGAATAAATAAAATATTTTTATAGCATTGATGAGTTATTTGCTTAATCAATAAAAAAAAATATTCTCATCAGAAAATTCAAATGAGGCAGCAATTTTTTATACAAAATTGATTTGAATATTTAAATTGATAAAATACTAAAAATTTATTTATTTAATTGAATGAATTAAAAGTATACACTATTTTTATTTTTAATACAAATATGAAAGTTCAAAGTTTTTTTTTTGTTTTGCCATAGTAATAATTGTTGTATTTACTCAGAATTGAACATTGGCATTTAATAATGGTTAAATTACCAAAAATAAAAATATGATTATTCGTGTTTGCATTAAAAATAATATATATTTTCATTTTTTCAATTAAATGAATAAATTTTTAATATTTTATCAATTTAGACATTTCACTCAATTTGGTAAAAAAATTGATGACTTGTCTTAACTTTCTAATAATAATTTATTTTCTTGAGTAAGTAATTGATTTATCAATACTTTATAGATATTTTGTTTGTTCGCATGTAAGATAATATTAATATTTCAATAGTAATCAGAAAGTTCAGACACGACAACAATTTCATACCTTTATATATTTACCATTTTCTATTCGTTAGATTTAATTTTTATTTATTATATTATCAAATAATATATGAACTTATTTTTAACATATTCTAATGTAATATAAGTTGGCAAAAGTTTTACATAAGAAACTTAAGGGGCAGAATAAATATTTATAATTGTGGTGAACCTTAATTCAAAATAGTTAAAATTATTTTGAAATAATGATAATTATTAAATCTGATTCTTCGGATTCACACAATTTAAATAAATATATTAATATTTAATGAAAATTTTATAAAATATCCTTACTAAACAACTACAAATGTGAAAAAGAAAAACAAATATTGATCAAATAATAACGTAAGAATGTCTATAAGTAAGAGAGTCTATCTGGGTGAATTATACTGACTATTGAGTTATGAATCTGAGTCATCTATATGAGATTAATCCAGCCCAAAATCCAAATATATTGAATGTACAAGAGGAGGAAATTATTATTAAACAATAACTACTCCAACATTAAGTTACAAAAAAAAAATGAGCATGAAAAAATCCTCTGAAGATTTTTCTTCTTCCGCATTTTATAATCTCATCCATTCTCAAGTCATCCAGGTACCGTTTAAGGTGTTCATATTGTAAAAATTATCTAAGTTCTAGTAACCGGAGTGTCCAAAGTATTGAAGACACGAAATCCACATTTCAATAAGTAAGTTTCCATTGACATTGATTGATAACACTGATAATATCTCAAATATACAGTACTCAAATTATTATTTGTAATATAAAAATACCTAAATTATTATTTTGTAACACTAAAATTATTAAACAATAATTGCTCAAACATTAAGTTACGGAATAAAACAAACATGAAAGAAGTCCTTTGAAGTTTTTTCTTCTTCTGTATTCTACCATCTCATCCATTCTCAAGTCATCCAAATACCGTTTAAGGTGTTTGTATTATAGAGATTATATCGGATTCTAGTAACCAAAGTACCCAAGTATTGCAACCAAATTCACGTTTCAACAAGTAAATTTTCATTGATATTGATTAATAACACCGATAATACCTCAAATATATATTACTCCAATTATTATTTGTAACGTAAAAATACATAAATTATTATTTTGTAACACTAAAATACCTCCATCTGCTTCTGTTAATTTCTGCTAACGACATGATGAGGTATAATATTCAGGTCAGCATTTAATTAAAAAACTTAAATGACATGTATATACCTATGTAACAAAATGGTGCTCGAATTAATTGAAATGTAACAAGTTACTTACACTACGTACAATCCAACATTGCAACCGCTGAATACAGTAACCAAACATTTTCATCGATGAACATTTGTTCAACTTGAAGTTCAACACAATTTAAGATTAAATGCATAAAACAATTACACGGAATACCAATATTAAATTGATTTTATCAAACACAAACACACCCCAACTTAAATCAAGTGAACAAAGTACATGCATTGTTATATGGGACCAAATATTTTTCCAACAACAATTGCTAAAGTCTCAACAAAATAAGCAGCAAAAATAAATTGCAATAGCTGACATTTTTTCTTCATCGACTGAAACTTCCTCTCAGACAACCAAAACTTCCAGATTCCCCTTCACAGCCTTTAACTAATTTTCTAGCTCTATGAATCACACACTTTGCCGCTTAACCATGATGTTCCAATGAAACACTTCAAAGTTCATAAAACACTCCTCCCTCCTCAAAGACAACATCTGGTTAATGTGGGAACGCTTTTTTTCATCTTTTACTCTTTAATATAGGAACTGAAACATGGCCACTTATCATATTTGAGTTGATAAAATAATATGGTTTTCTTGCTTCATTTTTTGGAAAAGCATTGCTCCTTCTTTAAGTTGAGCACATGTTCATCAGTGAAAATGTTTATGTCATAACCCAAAAGGAAATAAGGCATTCAAAAGATTCAATGAAAGGAAGCTTATCTAGTGAAGTGATGAATGATCAATTCAGGTTAAAGGAACTTGAAGCTAATTCCAATGAAGCCCAGTTTAGTGGAGCCCAAATTTATAATGAAGTCCAATCCAGCAATGTCTCAAAGAAGGCTCTAGTAGAAGCTTCTACAAGCTGTCAACATGCATGAACTATGAGAGGCAATTAGATAGAGCAATTACTAGCACTATTTGTTAAGTATTTGTCATTTTGTTATTTTTGCTCGATATTAGCAAAGTTAGTGGGTAAGCTAGTCATCATAGTTGAGGTGGTAGCTTATTTGGGGAAATGAAGTTTTCTGATTGGATAATAGCTTAATTGTGAGGTGGATATTGTTAGCGGTCCACTTACAAATAGTATAAATACATACTTTGATATACTGAAATATTATGCATGAAATGAGAATTACACTTGAATTTCCCTTCCAAACTTTTCTCTCTCGATTCTCACTCTCTTTTGCTTATTCTTCCTACTCTACTTAAACTTCTCCTTTTTTTCTAGTCTTTCTTACTCTACTTATCTTCTTAATTCTTCTAGCCTATTTGATCTCACCTTAAGGTCATTAAAATTTGGTATTAGAGCTTTCATAGGCCAAATAACTTCTGCTAGCATTGTATGACTATCGATACTCCATCTAAACCACTACTTCATTATGCCCTGGCTAGACATCGAAAACCCACTATGGCGGTACCTTCTCATCCCTAAGAAATCAATGATCATATACAATAACATACTATTTAGATGCATTCTCCACATCATGATCAGCAAGACCATATGGATGCATTGCACTAGGAATAATAAAAGCACATGGAAGAGCTAGAAGCTCATCTTGACGTTAGATTGGAAAAAATGATGGAAAGAATGCTTGACCAGTCGAATGACAATAGTCGTGGCAAAATTCCTATTGGAGTTGCTCCTATCCTTAAGGCTTTTTCCAGCTCCAAGAAAGAAATTTTTCCCACTCCCAAAACCTAGGATAGAGGTGAAACTAGTACATATCAATTTCTTGGAGACCATATATTCATTAAGGGCCCTCAACTGGAATTAGCCTCCTTCGATAGGGACAATCCCAGAAACTTTGTCCAGAAGCATCATAAATACTTCCAATTCTATAATGTTCCTAAAGCACAAAAAGTGGAATTAGATACCCTATAGTTTGGAGAAAGGCAAATAACTGGCTATAAGGATGGCTAGTCCACTAGTAGACTATAACATAGGCCCAATTTGTTGAGGATTGATATGTTCAATTTGGAGAAAAAAGAGCAACAAATGAGTTGGAAGTATTTAACAAGCTATATTAAACAAACTATGTACTTACTTACTAAGAGAAGTTTGAGGAACTCAAAGCTCTCATGCAAAAATTTAACCCAGGTCTCACTTAACCTTACTTTATCTCTAGTTTTATAAGCGGTTTAAATGATAAATTGAGGCCTATGATAAAAACGTTTAAGCCAGATACCTTTAACCAAGCCTACAAATAGGCCAAATTACAAGAACAATCTTTCAATGTCATCTTTACCAAGCACAAACTCTAACCTTCAGCTACTAAAACTACCTATACAACCCCTATTCCTACCCCTAAATTAGTACCACCTCTCATCTCTCCTTAAAACCTGCTTGTTTGAAAAGAAAAGATGTTGGCCTATGCTTTAAATGTGGTGAGAGATTTTTACCTGGCCATCAATGTAATCTAAGCAATTGTTAGCAATGGATGCTAAGCTTGTAGAAGCTGATTCCCTTAGTGATTCTCTCGAAGATGAAGTTGCTGGTGAGTCTCCATGACTCCATTAACTAGCCAAACTTCTGCCCATACTCAAAATATGAGGAGTTAGCAATGGAGTGCCACTCATCACTTTAATTGATAGTAGCAATACCTTTAGCTTTGTGGACCATCTAATAGCATCCAAAACACAAGCAATAGTGCTCGTACCAATCCATTATCAGTTACAGTAGCAAATGGTTAAAAGATAGTAAGTAAATCCAAATGTGTGCCATTCCAGTGGACCATAAAGGATCATCAATTCAAGCTTGATATACGATTGCTTGAGATAGGGGGCTATGATATGGTCTTGGGTATGGATTGGATGAAAATTCATAACCTAATGCTTTTTTAACTTTATTAACATGCAATTGACTATTCACAGGGATGACATCCCTATTATTCTAAAAGGGATAGGAAAAAGGAGCTTCATTATAGTAGATGCCTAGCAAGCAACTTAAGAAATTGATCCATAATACTGCTAGAGGCGCTGATTCTCATTTATACTCAGTACTTATCACTCCAGTTGGCGAAACAATTCTAGCATCCTTTCAATCATATCTAGACCCAAAACAAAACATGTCCATTAGTACTAACATATCTTCCAGATTCCATATTCACTTCCACCATCTAGTTAGGGCGTATGATCATGCCATCCACTTAGTCCCGGTGGCCAAACCTGTTAATATAACACCATACAAGTACAACCATTTCCAGAAAATTGAAATTGAGAAACAAATACATGAGATGTTTGCTTTCACAATCATTCAACTTAGCCAAAGTCTATTTGCATTCCCTAGTTTACTTATTAAGAAGAAAGATGGCTTTTGGAGATTTTGTTTTAACTATAGACAGCTCAATGACCTCACTATAAAAAAATAAATTTCCCATCCTAGTCATATATGACCTCTTATATGAACTTTAACAAGCTAAATACTTTACTAAGATTGATCTAAGATGTATTTATCACTAGATTAGAGTCACCTCTTAAGATATCGACAAAACTACTTTTTGAACACATTATATCCATTATGAATTTAAGGTGATGCCATTTTATCTTACCAGTGCCTCGACTACATTTCTAGTCCTTATGAATCACATCTTCCAACCACATCTCAGAAAGTTTGTCCTAGTTTTGTTTTGTTTTGTTTTGTTTTTTTTAATGATATCCTTGTTTACAATAAAGACCTTGATAAAAATGTAGCTCACTTGAAAGCAGTTTTTGATATTCTAGCTTCCAATCAACTCTATGCAAAATTCTCAAAATGTACATTACCAACCTTAAATAGAGTGCCTAGGTCATATAATTAATACCCAGGGAGTGTTAATGGATCCCAAAAAAGTAGAAGTCATGCTCAAATGGCTAAAGCCTAAGTCCTTAAAGAGTCTAAGTGGTTTTCTCGGCCTTACTAGCTATTATAGGAAGTTTATTCATCACTATGGCACAATTGCTAGGCCTATTACTAACCTATTTAAGAAGGATGCTTTTACTTGACCACCTAAAGCTGAAACATCTTTTGAGCAACACTAATTAGACATAAGTAATGCCTCTATACTTGCTTACTTAATTTTAACAAACTCCTTGTGCTAGAAACAAATGCTTGTAGTGAAGGGGTGGGTATGTTAGAGAGGTGCTCTAAAGGCAATCGCTTTTAGCACTTATTGTACAATTTTATTTCATATGAATAAAAAGGTTTTTCATTTATTAATGTTTATTTTATATTATGAATTGATTGAATCTTAAATTAATTAATGAAGTCCATAATATAAACATAGCATGAAGAAAAATCATGATGAGATCATGATATTGAGATTCCTATCATATGTAATTATGGTTGTATCTAAACTAATCACTAGTCGTAGGATTAATAAGACTTGACATTGTTAATCTGGATAGACAAACATATGTTATACTTCTTGATTAGATCAAGCAGTAGATTTCATAATCTGTAGACATGAGTTGCCTAGAGTTAACATGTGGATGCTTGCTATAATAGTCAAGTACATTAGATGACCTATTATGAGACCATCATATGAATCATCTATTAAAATGTCAATGATAGTCTCATCATAGCAATTGTGCAAGTATCCTTAGACTTAAGGTACTCGAGGGTATCTTAAATACTGATTCTATGCTTTGACTCCATTCCTTGTTGCCTCACAAAGGTTGCTCATAGGGTGAATCCTCTGTTGGCTACCTAATTATCTCAGATATTGATTCTGTGCTGCGACTCCATTCCTTGTTGCCTCATAAAGGTCGCTCATAGGGTGGTGATTAGGTATAGCTTGAGGTATTCGAAGGTAATTCGCCACTCCTAATAAAGGGAGTGTATCGGGATCATTATTCAGGAATCTCTAGCCAGAGTGGAATTGTCATGAAGATGGTCTTCAGTGACACATCTATTTGAGTAATGAGTCCCAATGAAAGGATCTAACATCACTTGGGCTAGGTGTGATGTAGTCAGTCTAGCAGGAGTTGACAGATAGTCCATGCTCTGAACCAACTGGGGTAAAAGATAGTGAAATGACAAATTGCATAGAAAATTGTCTATGGAAAGTTTCACAGTTAAACCACTACTTCTCGACTAATTGGAGGTCATGATATGTTGCTAGATACTGTTCATGATCTACTTGAGATTAAGTGTCAATCCGAGTGGCCAATATAGCTGGGAACCTAATGGGTAACACGTATTGAAGATGTGAAGGAGAAGTAAAATGGGCTTTTGGATCGAATCCAAAACAATGAAAGAAAAACTAGGTCCAAACACATTCCCAACTAGGAACGTAGTTCCTGGGTGGGACGAAGGTCTTGATTGGGAAAATAAGTCTATCGATTAGAAAAAGCTATTGGATTGAAACATCACAAAGTCCCGACTAGGAAAGTACTTTCCCGATCGGGACTCATTCAACGTGAACAGTTTCCCGAGCAGGAAATAAGTTTCCCGATCGGGACATATAACATATTAGAAATTTTAATCTGATTAGGATTCTATAATCAATAGTTACGAACCCTAGTTCCTTGTAGACTATAAATAGTCTTTTTCATGCAATTTCTACTGCTGCAACACAGAGAATTAAAGTGTTAATTCCTCTCCTCTTATCTTAAGGATTAATTCTATTGGTAGCATATTAGATTAATCCAAACCATTCACTTAAAGGTTTTTGTCACGGCCCGGCCCATCCCACCAGATATTGTCCGCTTTGCAGGCCTTCGGCCCACTCACGGATTTAAAACGCGTCTGATGGGGGAAGACCGAACCGCCCCTATAAGGATCAGGACGGCTGGACTCCTTTCCGATGTGGG
>CATIWF010093988.1:0-28723 GCA_949630135.1 Balakata baccata | reverse complement strand
ATAAATTACTACAAAATCAAATAAAAAAAATAAAATAAAAATTTAACACAATTAAATTAAAATAATATATCAAATTGTATAAAAATAACATTAAAACAATAAAATTTAAATATTCTACATTATGATAGAAAAATTATATTTCAAAATTTCAACTTCCATTACATTTTTAATTCAACAACACATACAAAATAATTAATTATATCATTAAATTCAATAAATTACAATAAAATAAATCTTTTATATATATATATATATAAGATTTATTTTATTGTAATTTATTGAATTTAATGATATAATTAATTATTTTGTATGTGTTGTTGAATTAAAAATGTAATAATTGGGTTTATCGGGTTTCCGAGAACTTCTACCCGTACCCGTTTTTGTCCCAAAACTCTAATAGAATTATATATTAGGGTTTAAATGGATTCAGATTGAATGAATACCTGCAAAATCTGTATCCCCCGTCATCCCTAGACATATTCAATTGTTACTATTCAATATATTTATAAGCTGTTAAATTTTAAAAATAAAAACAATTTTTTAATTTTATATTTATTTTAAAAAAAAATATTTGTGAAAAAATATTATATGTTTCTCTCCATCAAAACTTAAAAAATTATAAATAATTTAAAAAAATATATTTTTTTTCAAGTGCAATACTAGGACCTTGCTGCTGTCCAATTTTAAACAACATGATGATGAGTAGAATTTTGAGTTCCACTTCCAGAGCAGGCCTGCGTGTGAAAAAGGATGTTTAAATATCTCACAAACGTCGAAGTAGTATTTAAATGGCTATAAATATAAATTACTATTATATGTTCTTGCTAAATTAACCCTTGCTAGCTAGGCTTAGCAATTGAGTGGGGAATTTCCAATTTTTGTAGAAATTTGTGGGGAATGAGATAGATATTTTCTAATTTACTTCTCCCTAGGAACAAGAATGGAAGAAAATCTTTTCTCGTTTAGCAAGGAGGGGCGGAGATGAGGATGATACTCCCTCCTTCAATCATATATAGACCCAATAATTATATTTTAAAATTATTTATATATATATTTAATAATTTAAATTTTAAATATTATATTATGTATATTTTACCATATTTATTATATATTTTTTCTTTATCAAAAATTGTATTATATAACTGATTTATTTAATGAAATTATGTATTTGTACTATAGTCATATTAATTAAATTTATACATTGATCTAATTTATTAATTATTTTTTTCGAAAATGCATGAACTTTTTTATTATGTATAGATGCTTATGACTTTACTTGTTTCAATTAGTGAATTTTTAAATTTATGTACCAGTAATTTTGTTAATTACTGTCATATTTCGTGCATGTTAAATTAGTTATTATATTATGTAAAATTGTGGTATTAATATATTAATATTTATTTTTTAAAAAATTCAATGGGGATGGAGAATTAATTGGGAATGGAGAAGAGAGTAAATTTATTCCCATTAGTATGGTGGGAATGGAAATGTAAATTTTCCGTTATGGTGGAGATGAACAAATTATTATGTGCACTTGAGTGTATGGAGCTACATGCTCTACAGTCCAAAATTAGATGCGCGCTTTTTTTTTTTTACGGAGCCATCATTCTTATCTTTCGTTTTGTTCCTTTTCTTCCTTTTTCAGTTATTCGATATTTTTTGTTCGATTTATTTTTCTGTGATTCTTTATGTCATTTGTAAATAGATGAATATATTTTCAATTAATAATGTGATTTTATAAGAGTTTGATTTGTGAGAATTCAAGTAAAATTCAGTTATCAAATAACGAATTTACAGTTGTTAAATAATTAATCTATAATTGTTAAATAATGAACTTACAATTATTTGATAATAAACCTACAGTTGTCATATAATTGTTAAATAATGAATCCACAATTATTAAATAATGGATCTATAGTTGTCAATTATTAAATATTGAATTTACAGTTATTTACCTATAGTTATTTAGTAATGAACCTGTAGTTAAATAATGAACCTACAATTGTTACATAATGAACTTACAGTTATTAAATAATAAACCTACAGTTATTAAATTATGAATGTACAGTTATTAAATAATGAACCTACAATTATTTAGTAATAAATTTATAGTTTGTTAAATAATAAATCTACAATTATTTAGTAATAAATTTATAATTTGTTAAATAATGAATATATAATAGTTAAATAATGAATCTAGATATGTTTTAATGCCATTTAACGGAAAACAAAAATCAGCGTTTTTTTATGTGTCGTACGTGCAAATGGGTCTTTAGCCTATGCAGTTATATGAACTCAGGTCTATGGTATAACAACTCGAGGGGATAGAAATGAGGATCATACTCTCCGTCCTTGCTCAGTCCATTGACAAGCTTATTGCTAGCTGCTATTTTTTGATAGAATGAGTTAAGCTTTGAAGCCCATTTACAGCTTGAATATTAAGGCGAGGAAAAACATAGCAACCAACAATTGAGGGAGTTTTTCAAAAATGTCAAAAAACCATCTAAAATATTACTATATTACTTTCAATTACAGTTTTTTCAAATCTACTAAAAATATCTAAAAAATATTACATGAGTACTTAAATTCAAAAATCACCTATCAAAAAGTGCAAATATAGTATATCTCTAGTATACATTGGCTATACCTTAGTTCAATATCATTAGAAATATCTTCGGTATACCTTTGGAATATTTTAAGTATACTTTGATAATACCTTGAAAATTCCTTATGAATTATTTATGTATACTTTGGTAATATCTTTGGAATTCTTTGGCAATACTTTGGGTATATATTGAAAATTCCTTAGAATTGTCTTGAAAATCTACCTTGGATATTGATGTTAACTCAAAGTTTAATCCGCAAGTGCACGACCTAATCGTAGAATGACAAGTGTCCACCCAGAGTCAATCTCACTAGGAATCACTAGTTTAAATCGCTAATTCGTAACACAAAATGCAACCTAAACACTAATCCATTTGATTTGAATTTGATTAACTAATGTAATTAAGCTATAAATTAAATTAATGAATAAATTCAATGGATTAAGTAGGTATTCGGTTTCGCTCCACTAATTCGTATTTCCCTGCCAAAAGTTAAGTTCACAAAATTAATATTTCATGACGATCACCTTATGCATTTGCTAATCAAACCAATGAATTAACTAATGTCCAATCCAATTTTTAGGTTATATTAAAGATAATGTGTTTAATAATCAAACTCTAACATTTTCATTCCTCATTCAATCATTAAATTAGAAATTGATAAGGCAGAATTGAATTGAAATAGAGAATAATAATTCATTCAATATGATAAAGGGAGTTCATATAAAATTGGGATTACTAACCAAGCATCCAAAAAGAATTTAGCCTAACATGAATAATAAACAAATCAATGTAATATTCATAGTTAAACTAAAAGGGCCAAATTTCATAAAAAACTTTGAACTTTCATTTTTTTTATCAAAATAATCCTATTTTTTATTTTTTAAATATACATACTTTCAATTTTTTATCAAATGTAGCCTTAGAAGAAATTTAATTTGATTTGGTAGTTATATGATGCTTTGAATCTATTTTTTTTTTTAATTTGACACTACTAACATATATTAATATGAATATTTGACATTTATTTTTTAAAATTAATATGACACTTCTTTTCAAATAATTTGATAGTAGTTAAAAAAACTGCACAGAACTAGATATTAAAAGACTATGAGTTTGCGTAAATATAAATATATATACTCAAAATTAATCGTACGTAGACTAGATCTGTGCAGATATAACTAGATCAATACAAGCATACTTAGTATGAGAATCATCTAGATAAAAAAAAATAGGTTCGGAATATCACGTTACTGCCAAACCAAACTAAATTTCTTCCGAGACTACACTTGATATGAAATTAAAAATTTATATATTTAATAATTAAAAAATAAAGAATATGATTATTTTAATAGAAAAGTAAAAGTTCAAGATTTTTTATGAAAATTGTCCAACTAAAAATTACAACAAACTAAAAAGGAGAAGAAATATTATGATGCTTCCTTTAATTAACAAAATCTGGAAAATTAAAGATGGTGGTCTCCAATTCTTCAAGTTCAAGTCCAATCAACTTTCAAGAGCAAAAATAATCTCCTACTGTCAACAAATCTGCTAGAAAATAAATTTTTCCATCAAGAAGTCTCTCGTGCATGCAAAAGAATTGAAGAAAAGAAAGAGAAGATGAAAAATTACAAGAGTGGATTACCCTAATTCTAGAGAAAGAGATAGAATTAATAGTAAATCTGAGTTCTAAATTAAGTTTAACTTCCAAAATATGTTAATCCTTTTTTATAGGAATGAAAAACTCTAAAAGAATAGGTGAAAGTCAAATTTGGACAGCTAGCTGTGATTCTATAGCGTTCAGGGCGTCACAAGGTCATGACAGATTCATGTTGTCTTCTCCTACCTAAGCGTCACGACTGCGATAGAGATTTGCTAGCTGCACTTTGTCATGAGCCTGTGATAGCTGTCACGAGATCATGATGAGCCTCTCTCCCACAAATCATCTGTTTGGCTTCTTCAATAGTTTCAATGGACTCCATTGTCAACCAAAACAACTCCGCAACTTGATTCAATCATCAAAGCATGCTCCATGTGCTCTTTTCCACCACTCGAGAACTAAAACATGAAAAATACAATTAAATATCCAATCAAACCAATAATCGCATAAAATAAGAAAACTATGCAACTAAAAACACTTATAAAACTATAATAAATATCGACACATTAGATATACTTTGAAAATTCTTTTGGAAATTTCTTATATATGTATCTCTGCTAATGAAATTATAAAAAATAAGAGATGAGATCAGCTTTCTTCAATAATTTTCTGTGGACATATATCTAACTTTAAATTCAATACAGTGCAATTAGTTTCGTTTCATGCAAAAAATCAAATCTTTTTCTTCATCCAAAAATCGGCTTCCTAGTGTTGTAGTTCCTAGAGGCACTGGCATCACAGTCCTTGCCCTTCTTTTATTCAAACCACTGGATATTTTCCTTCTCCAAAATGCCCTTCACGTTCTTCAAATTTCTCATTCCATCATCCGCTCTAAGTTCTGCTTCGATTCTACTGCCGCACCTTCTCCTTCCTCACTCCTCCCTTTGCTCACCTCCGCATTCAACTCTTCGATCTTCCATCAACCTTTGTTATCTTGTCCACTAATCCTAATTCTTTTCTAATCAGCCTGTATCATGTCGTCGCAAAGCACGAATTAAACAAAAACTTATGGTCTTCATCGTCAAATTCGCTCCAATTGATATATGGAGAAAATATAGAAAAAAAAAGAAGATAAAATTGAAAAAGAATGTACAAATAAAAAATAAGTTTGATAAAAAAAAAAGTTTCGCAATTTTGAAAAAAAAAAAGTTAAATTTTAGCGATAGATGTAAAATCCTCAACAATAAAAGTTAAATTTTAGCGATAGATGTAAAATCCTCAACAAAAACATATTATCAACTTAAAATATATTAATCCATTTAAATTTGACATAGAGAAAAAATAAATAAATAAATAGAATAAACAAAATAAGAATCCAAATAGCATGCAGAAAAACAATAAAAAAGAAAAAGCGACTTTAAAGCTAACGTTAAATTAAAAATACGGACCATGTAGCTACATACACTTAGTACGTGTAATAATTTGCCCATTTATGCTCCACCAACCAACAAGAATTGAGCATCTAAAAGGTTTGTTCGAGGAAAAAAAAAAACTAAAAGAAAAGATTAACTCTACCAAGTTAATTTTTCGTTCACATAAAATTAATTAATTAACACACCATTCGTATAATACAATTTCAAAATTCAAACACATTGCATATATAGAAACTGCAAAAAAATTTTTAAACATGAACAAGAAATTTATAAACTTTAAAACTGATAAACTCTACATGATCAAGAAAGTGTATTCGTAGCTAGGAGTCATTTTGGCTGATAAGACTTGTAATTATTAACAGCTTTAGAACCTTCAGCAATGGCATGCCTTCCAAGTTCACCAGGCAAAACAAGCTTAACAGCATCCTGAATCTCCCTAAATGACAGTGTCGCTTTGTGAGTATACTGTGAAAGCTTAGCAGCCTCATCAGCAATCCTTTCAAACATGTCTTTCATCAAGCTGTTTATAATGCTCATCCCCATTGATGATATCCTCAGCTCTGGATGCACTTGCTTCAATACCTTAAATACATACCTTCTAAAATTTTCTTCTCCTTCTATTCCTTTTCCCCTTGATGATCTCTTCTTCTTCCTCTGATCTCTCTCTTGCCTTTTCCCTTCATGGCTTCTTGCTTTTCTTCCTCTATTCTTCTCCTTCGGTTCAGAAGTTTCTTCTTCTTGAGATTTCTCTGCTTTATCAGCATCTGTTTCAGGTCCTTCATGTTCTTGCTCTTGGGATTTCCCTGATTCGGCATCTTTTTTAGGTTCTTGTTCTTTAACCTGTGCCATCTCTGTTTCTTGTTCTTGAACAGGAATTTCAACTTTTTGGCCTTCTTCTATAGGAATGGTCATGATCACAGGCTCATCATCAATTTGTTCAGTATCTTGACTTATTTGATCTTCTTGAGTATCTCTTTCAAAAACAGCAACTTCAACAGTTTCTTTAACAATTCTCGTTGTAGACCGCAACACTGTCCCTATTACCTTCTTCTTCTGCTTATTACGCTTTGGAGCCATTGTTGTTTGCACTTCTTTTTTTTTACTGTATTAAGGATTTTCCCTCCGTAAAATTGAATTTTGAAGTTTGCAGGATAATTGCTTTCAAAAAAGTTTGCACTTTGCAGGATAATTATGAATGTAGATATATATATATATGTAAAACAGAAACTGAAATTACTGTAGGTTGACGAGTGGGATGACAGGTGTCTGATAAATAGGAGATTGAGCAGCTACGTGGAGCAAACTTGCCTTTGACTGAAATTTCTAGTGGAATTTTTTCATCGCTTTACTAAACCAAAAGCAACTTTCTAGTTTATATAATGCTCTTTCTAATCTAAAAGAGATCAGAGAAAATTATTATTTGGTTTAATATAATATATTAATATTTTTTTTTGAAAGCTATACAATTTATTTTATTTCTATTAAATTATATAATTTTTTTTTGTTAAATTTTAAATTATTTACTTTTAAAGAATTTTTTTTTTGAGAAATATTAATACAATATATTAAATTTTAGAAAATATTAATATAATATATCAAATTTATAAAAAATACTAGTACAATATATCAAATTTCAAAAAATAAAAATAATTTTTTTTATCATTTTATCATAATATAATATCTTTTTAACAGAAAATTTAACAAAATAATGTAATAATAGATTATAATAAAATTAAAAAATAAATCATATAATTTTCAAATCTCATAAAACTACTAATATATTATACCAAGATATTATTATTAAGATATGTGCTTTCTTTTATCATTTGTATTATCCCTAACAGCGTTCATATTTCATTTTTTTTATCTATATTTAAGAAATTTTATATCTTCTAATAATCTCTTTATCTTCATCTTTATTTAACTTTCTAAAATTTATATTTTTTCCTTTCGGATTTAAGAGTTTTAATGAAATCTTAAATAATATTTTATTAATTTTCTTTCATTTCTTTTATTTTTTTTTCTTTTTTTCTTACTTTTTTTATTTCTTATTATCTTTTCATATTTTTTCTAAATAGTTTTATTAATAAAAAATTAAAATAAAATGTAAGATAAAAAATATGGTTATAGTGCATAAAATTTCTAAGATAAATTAAAATAAAAAATTTAATATAATAAAAAATGAAATAGAATAGCAATTTTTAAGTAACCATAACAAAAAAAGATTTTAGATAAATTATGTCTATTATATTATCCATAAATTAAATTAATAATTTATTAATATATATTTAATTATTTTATTCTCGACGATTGAAATAAATGTAATATATATATATTTAATAATTAAATTAGGTTATAAATTAAAAATTTCTTCCATAACTAACAAAGTTGTTTGGTTTTCGAGAAAAATTCTGCAGGGGCTCACCATATGCCTGCAGGGCCTAGGGAATCTCATACAGTCATACTTCTTTATTTCTTTCTTTTTTTTTTTTTTTTTTCCTCAAACACACTGAATCTTGGAAAAGCTAGCACCTGACAAATCAGAATGAGAAATAATATATAACAATATCATCCTATACGATGATTTCTATAAAAATACCACAGCGGAAACAAAGTATTCACATATATATTTTCCTCGAGATTTATACTTACTTTGGTGTTAACATGTACAGCGATGGAATTTTTTATTTTTTTACTTTCTTAGAATAGGTTAATTTGAAGTACTGAATTTTAAATTTTCGAAACCGTACATAAGAAAAAACAAAAAATTAAAATTATGCACATATATGGCATCATGCAAACCTTCAAACTCAAACAAAACCTATGTTCTTTCCCTTCTTTTTCCTCAACCTTGCAAGCATTCGCTTCACAAAATTACTATGCATGTGAAGTTTGAAAACAAATAAATTTTTAGAAAAATTCAGCTTACAATCTTATTAATTTATAAACTAATCTAATTATATTATAATATTGATATATATTTAATTGTTTTATTTTTATTGGTTAATATAAATATAATATATATAAATATTACTTTGTGATTAAATTAATATGCATAGTAAATTGAGGCTATATAATAATTTCTCTTGAAAAAAATGGTAAATTTAACTCTTTATAATTTTTGTGCCTTTGTGTATTATGGAAAAAACAAAAATTAAAGAGTGAAAAACTTTTACTGTTAATTGGGATATTTAGACAAATTATAAAACAAAAAAAGAAAGAGACATTTGGAAGTTAAATAATTATGTTTGAGATAGCTGAGGAAAGACACTTCAATAATTACAAATGGGACGTTGTCGTTTGGTCGTACTAAACCAAACCGTTCTAATTAACAACATTATTAGCAAGTAATTACAAAAGATTGATCAATTATAAAGAATATTAATTAATAATTAATAACTAGTATATTTTAAATAATTTATAAGATTTTTGCCAAAATGTGTGCCGGCACATATACTTGATAAATTTACTCTTTTAATTCAAAGGTTGAGACAATCAACAAAAAATGCATCAAAGCATTCCAACAAGTTTAATACAACTTTAGCATTTGGATCACTTGATAAATTTATTAACTTATTCAATATCCATCAATAACCACATGAAATCCCATTATTTTTCGTTTTTTGAAAATTGCTTTTTCTTTGAAAAATGAAGAAAAAATAGTATTGCGATGCCTATATATTATGTTTTTTCTAATTCGTTTATAAATGGAATTATGCATTAGAAAAAACTCATCCAACCCCCAAAAACGTGAGATTGTAGATTGAAATGAGATAATAATAGTTTTTTTTTCTTTAATCAAAAGTTTCGAATTTAAATTTTGAGTATAAAATACCTTTAAAATTTGAAATATTGTTAATGTGCATAGCGTAAATTATAATTGCTAGATACTGGAAAAAAGTTAAAATCATTGATTGAACTTAATTTGCACTACTAGATATTTCCGAATGGCATAAAATTGTAAGACTAACAATAAAATTGTAAGACTAACGGTTCCAACGCCATATTAAAGCTTATGATCTTACTTATTTAAAATTAGCTTAAAAGAAAAGAAATACTCAAATTAAATTTTATAACCAATAGAATATCTTAATAGATGAAATAAATATTTATTTAGATCAGATTCATACATTTATGCATTTATTTATTTATTTTCAATTCATTGTTTAATATGTTTGTAGAACAAAAATTAAATTTAAAAATTTTTGTAAGGTATACACTTTTTACCAGAATTGTCTTGTTAATTCTTGACCATTTTTAATTAAATTAAATTTTTATAAATCAATCAAATTACATACTGCTATATATATGCTAAAACTTTATGATCCAAACAGATTATATAAAAATTCTATTTATTTTCATTTAATTACATAATTCATGTATATGTTTTGATGAGTATGTAAAACTAAAATAAAAAAGAAACATAAGGAAAACAGATGAAGAAAAGGGTTGTCTTGCTCATGCCACTTGGCTTAGTTTTAGGGAAAAAGTTTTTCATCACTTTAATTTCTAATTAAAGTGGTTTTTTTCCTCTCAAATTTTAATAAAATGAAATATTATTTATCAAAAAAAAAGCAAAAAATTGATAAAATCAGAAATTGTTGTACAAATAGAAGACGAGAATAAAGAATAAATCCTAAATTCTTAATGCTATGTATTATAATTATTTATTTTTTCATATATTGAAAAATTGGTTACTCTCCGTGGACGTATGCAATCGATGACCGAACTATATAAATCTTGTGTACTCTTTTGTTTTTTTGGGCTTGGACTTTTTCTATTTGATATATTTATTAATTATTTTTCCAACAAATGACATCAGAGCCTAGTTCCAAGTTTTAATAAGCATGTTGGGCAGTTCCATTTCACTCTTTGGCAAATAAATGAAATGTGAAGGATCTCCTAATTTATCAAGATTCCACAAAAATGTTGAACGTAAAGGAAAAGGAAAATCCGGAAAAAATGTGTGGGATATACCATCAAATAGGCAGTACAGTGAAGACCTCAAGTACTGGTTGGAAGTAGGGTACTTTGCATGAATTGTTTTCAAGGAGTAGATGGTTGTAAGTGGGTAGAACCTGCTGACGATGATCATATGGAGAGATTGAGGTTTCTCTTCAAAGTTGAGTAGCACTATTGACTAGTTTCAACTATACATAATATATTGGTCACGTTTTGAATCAAAGTGCAGGCGAAAATCTGATTCAGACATGTGTAATTAGAGAATTTAGGCCAATATGGTTAATGCAATTCAAAAGTCAAAGTTGAATATTGTGATTTGACTTTTAAATTGTGAGAATCAAGTTAGATTTGAATTAGGGTAAATAATTAAACTTGGTAAGGAAAGATATTTCTAATTGGAATGATATTCATTTTCCTAATTGACAAATTTAGGGTGTCTTATAAATATAGGCAAGTTCAAAACATTAATAAGAGAAATTAATGAAGCAAATATAAGAGCAACTTAGAATTGCAAGTTTAAGTTTTTCCTTGAATATTCTTAGGTGTAGGTAAATATTCAAGAAAATGCTTTGGAAAATATCTTTAAGAGCTTTGAGGTGAGAATTATTCTTCTAACTCATGTGAGAGAGAAAATACAATAAATTTTAAGTTTGGGTTTGATCAACTAAAATGAGATGCAATTTTATTGTATTTTAATTGTTTATTTTTTTTTATATAGTAAAGAGTTTGTTACTTTTTGTGGATGTAGACAATTGAAAACCGAACAATGTAAATTTTGTATATTATCTTATTTTGTTACTTTTCGTGGACATAGATAATTGAGAACCGAACTACGTAAATCTTGTGTATTCTTTTAATTTTTTTTTTTTTGCTTGGACTTCTATTATTTTTTCTAACAGCTAGTGCCTGCAGGTGGGTCTTTTAAGCTTTGCCAAGAACGCAATACAAAGATATAATAGCAACCAGCTTCGACAGATCAACAGAGAAAAATATTTCAATTCTGAATCTTTTAATTATATAATTGAAAAACATTTACCACTAATTAATTGATAAGTACAAGCAAAACTCTTCTTCCCTTGAGAACTGGTTCATCATTAATTCTTCAAGAACCAGTTCCTCCTCTCTTCCATAAACAACCTTAATTTCAAATTCATGTTCATATAAATATAGAAAGAGGCAAGAAATTCAGAGAAAAGAATTAATTAATTTGATATTACTATATATGCTGTAAATGAATTGCAGAAAAAGAAAATGAAAGTCCTTTACTTCCAAGAATGATCATCATGGAGACGAATACTGAAAAACAGTTAATCCAATCATATGTTATAGTTAAAATTAATTTGGCGATTAATTAAAGACAAAATATATGGTGGTTCCATACATAAATTGAAAAGAAGTAAAATTCTAAAAAAGAAATTAAATATGAAAATATATATATATATATATGTATCTACAGCAAAATTTATTAAAATTATTCAATAACTTCTGCATCTCCTCTTGAGAGGTCTACTGGATTGATCAACTCTACCTCTTTCAAAGCTTGATCTAAAGAAAGACTCAACCTCATCTCTGTTGGCGTCTTCAAAGAATTGATCAAACTGAGGAAATTTTCTCTTCTGAAATGATAATTTTTGCACCTTCTTTGTTGGTGTAGGTGGGCAGCTTCTGATAGTTGGTATCTTGTGATCTGCAGAAGTTGGTGTTTTGCACTCATCTTGATCATCTGGTAGCTCTAATTTTTCTTCGTCTTCATTCTCTTCCTCCTCCTCATCTTCTTCTTCTTCTTGTTTCAGATTTTGCTGCGATGCAAATTCTTGAAGTTTTTGCAGATTAATTTTCTGATGATCATCTTTAGACATGGAAATAGGAATAGGTATGGAGACTTGTAATGGAAGCAGTTTGGTGAGAGAGAGAGAGTTTTGACAATTTTTTTTTCTTATCTTAATTATGAAAATTTGCCCCTTGTGATGTTATTATCATTATTACTAACGCTCTTTCAAGTAGGAACTATCTTAGGCTCTGAAAAACATGGTATTTGGTAAACAAATATGTCACCTTTCTCAATTATTTTTATACCCATCCATGCGCAATATATTTATTTCTTATTTATATTGTTTTAATTTTTATTAAAATATAAATATTTTAATACAGTTTAAATAAATTAGTACAAAATAAATTGAATCCAATTTCATTACTCTTTGGTTCTCATAAATTTAATTTACATGATTAAATTTAAAATTTAACTGTTAATAAACTATAAATAAAATACACAAAAGTCAATCTTATTAAAAAAAGAAAAGAAAAGAAAATATACAGTGAGGGCATGATTTGATTTTACAATAATATGAGATAAATAAGCTCACAATGAGTGGCTGTAAATTAGTTGAAGATGATACCTTTAAATATAAGTTGTTTCACCCTAGTTTTCCTTGTCCTTTAGGCTACGTAGCCTTGAGAAAGAAAGACCATACATTATACATGTACTAGAAGAAGGGCATTTGAGTAAATTACACTGATATACTTTGATTATCTAATTTGTATCAATTCGGTATCGTATTTAAATTTGATATTATTAAATTAAAGTTTAGAGAAATTTTTGTTATAAAAAATAATTTTAATACTGAATTGTTACGAATTAGATAATTGAAGTGCAGTCAGCATAATTCATCCGAGAGCATTTAACCACTAAATGTGTTAGAATATGATTAGTTAAAAAATTTTAAATTGCCACAAAACGAGTTAGTATTTTTTTGCCTAAATAATTTAATATATTTCTTCATATATACATATATATAGGAAGTAGACATATTACAATGTGAAAAGTTGATTAATTGTTAATTAATGAAAATTAAATCAACTATAATTTTTCTTTTGAATATAATAGATTATTACTGTAATACATGAAGGAAGACATTGTTTGAATTTGAATAATTATTTTTGAAAATTCAAAAATAAATAATATAACATTATTAATTATGTGGGTTAACAACAGTTAGCCTATATATAGTAAAATAATTAATGTTTATATTTTTGAACTTGTTTCAACTACACTGTGAAAAGACAATGATGTTAAAGGAATCCTAAATGAGAAAAAAGAAAAACAATTCAAATGTTTATAAATAATTTTGGTTATGATATTGAAGCCATGTGCATATGTCTTCTTGAGGAAGACAAGCATACAAAAAATATATATAATTAAATAAAAATTAGATGAATCTGCCTATAATATTAAGCATCCCATGAAAGCATATAATATGTATAGTGTATAGTGTCTCTGCATTATCTAAACCTGTCATTATCATACCCTCTTCCTTGCTTGTCTGTATTTATATTTGTTGCATAGGATACTCTTTTATACTCACTCCTTGGTCCTTAGCATAGAATTCCCTTTGCAGCAATTCATCTACACATGTCATTAATTCTTGGGTAAATTACTGTAAGCTCTTTGGGATTTGGTTAAATATGTTAGTTGGTTCTTCTATTTTTTAAAATAAATTATGAAATTCTTTAAGTTTGGTTTATTCCGTTTTTATTTTTTTCGTTACATACAAATAAAATGTTAATTTTGTCATCGTTTTTTGTCTTAAAAATGCTAAAAAATGTTAATATCATCAACTTGATGCCAAAATATCAAATTTGCAAGTATTTTTTAAGTTAACGAAATACTAAATTTGTAAAAAAAAAAAGGATATTTTTCATATTTTTTAATTAACTAAAAGAATATTCCATTAAAAATAGCAAATAGTCTTTTTCGTTAATAAAACTAAAATTGAAAAATTTCATAATGTATTTTCAAAAATATAGTATATTCAACAAAATTTTAGAGGTATTGTAGTAATTTATTCTTATTTCTTTTATTTTATTTTGGTTTGCCCTTGTGCTGCCCAATATATAAGAAAGAGTAATACTATTGATATTTTTTATTTTTCAATACTCTCTTATACTCATCTTTTAATCTTTTAATTAATGGGTGAGAAAAGATATATAATAATGAGAGAGAAAAAAAAAATTTAAAAAAATGTTTCTACTCAATACTCAATCAGGAACTGAAGATAAAGGGCAATTGGGTTAACCATAATTGTTTTCATAGTTTTTATGATTTTGTAAGATTTATACAAAATGGAAATATTCAGGTTAAGTGAACCTGAATGAGACGGTGGATGTTGCATGTATCGTTGCACTAAGGCACGCGTTTGGATTCATATCAAAATATATGAATTTTAAATTTATGAATTATAAAATCCATAAATTATGATAATTTTAATGTTTAATTTGACTATAAAATTTATAAATTGATGATATAATTTTTTTTATATTCATATTTGGTTCAATAACTACAATGCATGAATTTAACAATTAATTTTTAATTTTATTTTTTATTAAATATTGATAATTTATTATTAATTAAGTATATATAATTAATTTCACTATATACTTAAAAATTTAAAAAATAAAATTGATTATTTTAAGATTTGAAAAATAAAAAATAAAGTTATTATATATTATAATGTTTATTACATTGTTAAAAAATATTTTTTATTAATAATAATAATAATAATAATAAAACAATTAGTTAAAACTAAAAGAAAAATGATTTTAATTTTTTAGGATTAAAAATAGTTTTTGAATATTATTAATTTATTAGGACAATTTTGAAATTAAAAAAAATATAGCAATAATTCCTCATTGATAATAGTGAATGAGAAATTTTCTAAAATCTATAGATTTTAATATTTTTCAAGTAGCTAAATAATAAATTTAACATAAATATATAAATTATTCAAAATCTTTTATTTGAAATCTCTAGATACAAATATAGAGCAAGAGTCCGAATGTTTCATTATTTTTTGTTTCTTTAACTATCATGCAGATCTACAGCTTACTCAGCCATTTAACATTACATTAAAAAAAATGCTTTAAGAAAAAGAACATTTTTAATTTTAATTTTTAAAAACTAATTTAAAAAAATAAATATATATTTTTTAGAAATAGATTTAAAAAAGCAATTTATAAAAAAATTAAAAAAATAAATCAATTAAATAAAAAAAATTTTAAACCTAATTTTTTAATTACTTTCATCTTTTAAACGATACATACTTCAAATTGTAATTTTATAAAATTTATGTGAAAATAATAGAGTATGTGTTAATTAAAGAATAAAAAAATTAAAAAAAATAATATAAAGAAAGTACCTAGTGTTTTTCTAATCAATTAAATACCAAGTAATTAAAGTGATCATTAATTTATTTAAAAAGTATGGGTGAAGGATCACAGTTCGAATTTTAATGAAAATGTTTTATTAGAAAATTTTAATTTTTTTCTCGTACAGAGCAAGATTTTCTCATATAATGAAAAATTTTCTCCATTAATTCATACAAAAATAAAAAAATTTCTTACCCAATCTGTAGACATAATCTGTATCTTGTAAACAGTCAATCGATACCCCAGTACTAACGGAATTTATTTATTTTTGTTTTTTGCAAGTTGGTAACAACTTTTTTTTTTAAATTCTCTCAACAAAATGTATGTAAAATTTTATAATTTTATTATTATTTGTTTTAGGAAGAAAAACAAAATTGATTTCCTTTCTGCATTTTCCTTTTGGAAAGAAAATTTTTAAGCACCATGAAAAAAAAAAAATTGAGGAAAATTTATTTTTCCTCCTTTATTTTTCCTCCTCTCCATAAGCAGATTTACATGGTTGAATGGGAGTGGCAGTTAACACCAAAAAAAAAAAAAATTAGATATTTCCTTTTATATTTAATAATAATAAATAAAAATATATAAAACTGCGTCTCCAAATATTCAATTTACAGTATTTCAATCAAATTGTAAATATAAAATATGTACAAATCTAATTATTTTCTTTTACTTATAGCAATTCATAATTTAGGTGTTTTTAATTAATTTTATTTATTATAATATTCTACTAACTCTATTTAATGTTAAGTCCCCTTTTAACTTTTTTCCTTGTTTCAATAAATTGTAATGTAAAATTTTATATATTATGATAAATTTTTTTTTTATAATTTTTTTTTATATATATTTGTCATGCCATCAAAATATTTTTTGAATCTGCCACTGCTCCCCTCTATGGAAAATTGCCAAATAAGCCAATGTTTGAGAAAAAGAAAAATATGGAGAAAAAAGAAAAATAAAGAGATAAAATAATAAAGTATTGTCATTTTATCTTGTTTGGTAGGGAAGAAAAAAAAGAGATATTTTTAATTTATTTTAGAAAGTAAGATAAATAAAGAGAAAAATGAAAAATATAATTTTCTATAATTAGAAAAAAAAAAAGAGAAAATGGATAAAAAAATACCACTATTAATGATAAAGGTAAGAGGTGAAAAAGGAATTTAAGGCCAAAAACTTGTCAAAATGTTGAGGTTGGGCTCAATACTTTCAGTAGAATCAGAATTGCAGCAAGGAGAAAGTTATGGGTCAGAAAATTGAAAGGACAATTTGCTACCAAAAACCAATCAAAACATAATATTCTTTGGATCTTAGATATAAGATTTGAGTAATCAGTTTTGTAAATCGAGTCATCAATTTATAACCACTAATTTTCTGTTGAATTGGCCCCTCAAACAGAATAATAATCTTCTGTCCGTAGATATGGTTTTTAGTATTATTCAATGATAGATTTTGGTATTATCTGGAAAAAAAAAACAAAAAAGAAAAATTCAGGTATCATAAGGAGTGGAAACGATGCGAGCGAATTTTTCCATCTCTATCTCCCAAAATGCTCTGCGGCCTCAATTCCTAAATATTAAATTATAAAATTTTATTTGAGAATAAAATATGAGAAATTTCATCTTACCAAATAAATACCTAAAAAAACGGAATTTTTGAAAAGAAAATACATACTTAAATCTTCTTCAATTTGGGTGTGATTTCATGGGAAGAGTTTCTTTTGTGATAATATCTAAAACAGTGAAATTCAATATTGGGTCCTTATGAAAAATACTTTAACAAGTAACTTTTCATGAAGGGGAGGAAAAATAAAGGAAAATAAAATTATATTTTTTTAATTTTTCTTTCTTTATATGTTGTTTTGAGATTTTCTCTTTAAGAGAAAAAATACGGAAGAAAAATTAATTTTATTTTATTTTTATTATATTTTAAATTGAAGTAATATAAATAAAATAACAAAGTAAACGAAAAAAAATAATTTGAAAAATTTATTACAAAAAAAAAAAGTTATAGTATTACATATTTATATTTTTTCACGTCATTTTATAATATATTAAGTACTTGACTATAATAATCAGAAATTGAAAAAAATAATTTTATCGCTATTAGTGATATTTGTTATCTAATCTCTTGTATTTTCTCTTCATTTTAGAAAGAAAATAAAAATTATTTTATATTCCTTTCTTATTTTCCTTCCCTTTCCAAACAAGAAAAAGTGAAAATATATCTTTATTTTATCTTCTTATTTTTCTTTTCTCATATTTTTCATCTATCCAAACACTCAATAGTGGAAAATATAATATATTTTTCCTTCTCTCCTTATTTTCCTTCCTTTCCAAACAAGGTAAAGTGACAATATTTCCAAGTTTTATCTCCACATTTTCTTTTCTTTTTCTATATTTTCTATCTATCTAAACACTTAAGGGTGGAAAATATAAATTATTTTCCATCATCTTCTTATTTTTCTTCTTTCCCAATCAGAGTAAAGTGACAATATTTCCCAATTTTACATCCATATTTTTCTCCCTCCCAAACATATTAAGGTGTGACAAATGCTAAAATTTAATTTAAATATGTAACACCCTCCCACGCAGCAGACTCATCCCTATTATGTAGGAAATTATTACACAACTTTGTCCGTTTAAACCTATTAATTTAGGTCCAAATAAAATTACTACCTGTCATATACTACTTAACCATATCAAATATGCATATTGCATCGTATCATATCATATCATATAAACTGAATATTGATTTGATCCATAAGTAAAATAAAATAATCGATATCTGAATCTAGGGCTGCAACTCGCCTACTTATTATATCCTATCAAAATCAAATGAACCAATTTAAATTAAGCAGTCTTTTTAATGTCTCAACTCTACCCATAAATGAATGAATGACAAATAAAAGAAATGCATGAGTAAACGACTCTTAATCTAATATGGCTCTGACATCTGGGTATTCCCTTCGGTCAATACGAACTATAGCTCTCAACTTACGAGCAGAAAAAACTCATACGCTAAGCTACTGAAAGTTTAGTAGTATATATAACCATATAAATTCTGACAAACAATCATATAATTCATAGCATTTATATTATCAACAGACAATTCAATTTCCTTTATTTCAATCATTCCAATATCACATAATCATGTTAACAATCTTATAGTAAGGAATGAAGCGTACTTGAAAAGTAGAAGTCATAACTATAATATGAAATATCTTATAATTTCAATTTAGATTAACTTGTACAATTACTACCTAAACTATTGGAAATGGATTGTGAATATGTGCGCTTTTAGAATTTGGGCTATCCTATTCACCTATTGATATTTTCTGAATAAACTGTATCCATGTTTATGTCAAGTGCGCTCTTTAGAACTTGGGTAAACTTGATTAAAGAAGTAGAAATTGCTACCAAAAGGTGGATAAGGGCGCTCTTAAAAGCTTGGACTATATTGCCACAATAATAATGCATGGAAAATTCTACAGTACCATGATGAACGTTTAATGACATGTCATTTATCCTATAACTAATTTATGAATGAGTAAAAGGCATTTTTGATATATATGCTCTAGTATCACATAGTACAAGTCACAATACTTTTCTTATTAAGTATCATCATTAACCATTAACATGTATAAATTATACAGCCGATCCGAAAATTTAATTCGCATACTTTTAACTGTGTCCATATAATGAATATTTAATTAATTTAGTCTAAATATGTCTTCAAACCTATCAAAAATATATTCATTTACTGTGCATATAGTATTATCCATGATTGCTTTCAAGTTTATCAATAATCACATAAATAGTATAAATATCCATATATATATATATATATATATTAATCATAATACATATAGATATTTATATATAAATATACCATAATATAACATAAAAATATACTTAATATACATAAATATATACAAATAAAATATACTAATAATATAATATACATATAATACATTAAAACATTAAGTAACTCTTTTTTTTTTCTGTGAAAGTGGAAGGCGACTCCTTTCTTTGGTTTCCGTGCAGTTCTCCTTTTTTTTCCTCTATAATTAAGGTGCCGTGTCCATGTGGAATAGGTTTTTTAATCCTCCAAATTTCTATTTGATCTTATTTATTATAGTTTAATTTCTTTCAATTTCAGTCCAAATTTTTAGTATTATTAAACCATAAATTTATTAAAAGTTTTTGTTAACAATTTATCACTAATAATTCCACAATATATAGACAGATTTAAATTTATTCAGTATTTTTAAATAATATCAATATCAAATTTAATCACCATAAATCCAATTAATCCTACTAAAATAACCAAACCACTTATTCCATCATAAATTTTAATTTTTTTCCCATATAACAGTATATTTTAATTTATTTTCAGTGTCTTCAAAATATTTTCAGAGCCAAAAATAAATCCAAAATATGAAATAAAACATGTCATAATTTAATTCATTTAATTCTTTAAGTTTAATAACACATTGTCATGAAAATAGTCAAATTTTTAGAATAAAATCACAAAACAATATTTAATCACATAGCTATTCACACGGAATTAAGAGACGAATAAATAAAATTATATATACAGATCTGTTATAGAGCCCTCAAACACTATCATAATGCTCACTATAGTTTGGTGGTTGTATCCACCAGCATCTTTGCCTAACACGAATTATAAAATCTAAGAATTAAATCTTATTCATGAAAGCCCTATTTTTAATTCACTGTCAAACCCTCAACCTCAAAGATAATAATTAATGGGACTGAAAAAAATTAAAATGCAGAAATCGATCTTTAGTCTTCTTGTGATGGGACTGAAATAGAGATTATTTGACTGAAATGTTGAGGATGGCAAAACGAAGGAAGCAAAGAAAAGAGTTATGTGTTAATAGGCTAGGGTTACTGTTTTGTGTGATATTTATAATAAACACAGAGATAAAGGGGACATTTATTTATTTATTTCCATCAGAATAGTCTACACGGAAGCAAATTGGTTATCATTCCCAAAGTGTACCCGTACAAGCTCTGTAATTTTCAGTTTTTGTTTCCTTTTTTTTATCAATTTTTTAAATTAACCCTTTTTATTATTTTTTTTCCCATTCTTTCCGATTTGACATTCTGTTCCCTTTTTCTTAAACCTTTTTATATATATATACAATATTATCTAATTTAATTTCTTTTCATTTAATTAACTTATTACTTTTCTCTTGAACCCTTCAACTTTCAATTATTTTTAATTTAACCCAAATTACTTATTTTACATTTATTAAACTTTAATACTTTTACATTCTTACCTTTAAATTACTAAAATACCCTATGTATACTATATTAATTTCTAAACTCTATTTTGTGGGCATTACAAAATACTTCCTCAAATCAATAAAAATAAATTTATTTCATGAAAATATAATTAATTTTTAATTCTCTATCATATCTTTATTTAATGTGCATATTATCGTACATATGAATTATTATTTTTAAATTTTTTAATATGCTCCGAATATATAAATATATTACATAAATCAGAAAATTTAATCATATTAACTAAATTTTTAATATATAAAAAATATAAATAATAGTATCCTTAGGAAATAGAGAAAGTAATGATTAATGATTAGTAAATAAAACGGCAGGTAAACATATGGGCTAAATATGTTGGGTTTGGGACTGGGCTGAATAGGTCCGGTTAAAAGTTCTAATTATATGCCCAACTAGGGCTACAATTGAACCAACAGAGCCAAATACTGAAGAATTTTAGCTTGGTTCGTTTAAATATATTACAGATTAGAGCTCAGCTCAAGCTTTGATATTTGAGATTGAGCTCGGCTTGTTTCAAAATTAGTAAGTTTGTGTGCTCTCAAATTCAACCCTTAAATAGCTCGTTTATTATGCTTAATGAACTTAGTTCGAGTTCAGCTCGTTAATTAACTATGACAAAAACTCGAATTCGAGTTTAAGTTTGATAACAAAAATATAATATAAATAAAGGTAAAAGTATATATTTACGAATTTTTAAATGAATATATTTGCGAACTTCTAAATGAATATATTTGCGAACTAATGAACCAAACAATATTAAGCTCTAACTTAAATTCGATAAGGTTTTTAAACTCTAATTTGAGCTCGAACTTGACTCATTAAGATTAATAAACGATCTCGAATGAATTTTTTTTAATCGAAATCTGAATACCTCACCAACGGCTTAATTTATTTAAAGACCTATGCCCAACTATCTTCTAGTTCGCTTTTTCTATTGGATCATACCGTTAATCTGATAAGAGATTTTTGTATAGATTAATTATATGCAAATCAAACCAATAAAAGAATATTATATAAGTTATTTTATCTACATAGTATTTTTATTAGTTTGGTTTATATAAATTGGGATTATACAAAAAAAAAAAAGATTTAATTTTAAACTTATTATTAATTAACTCTTTGTGTATCATTTATATCAATTAAGTTTTAAACTTATTCATCACCATGAAAAGCAATATGATAATTTAGTCAAAATGTTTCGACCAATAGGTCAATATGATATGCTTTTGAAATCCAAATTCCAAATTTTGGAGATAACTGCAGTGGGTTGATATATCGTATATCTAAAGTAATTTTAGATTCAGATAATAAAAATAAAGAAGAAATATAAATAAAAATTAATTTATGGCTAATGTCACCTTTCCTTTACCGTCACTTGTTTATTTTTTTAATACAACGCAACAGCAAAAATTAATTTGTAAGTATATATTGTCATTTTTTCTTTACTTTGATTTGTCTATTTTGATTAATTGATACAATGTATTCGTTACATAGTTAATCTATAGCTGGATAATGTTAATCAGAATCTCACATTCGGAGTTTAAAGAATAGAAGGAGAGTTTTGAAGAATCTGCAATTAACTTCGCTGTTTAAGGTAATTTGAAGAATGGTGAATTCCAATATTAAGTTAAATCATCTCGGCTCATCTAATTTTAATATGATATTAAGGCCATGAGAGAACTAATTTTTGTATGATAAAGGAGTCTATTGTAAAATTTAAAACATAAAATGAAAATGCCCAGATTAAAGATCAAGTCTGTGGCTCAAAAAATAAGTAAAAACCCCGATCATTAATAAATTATGGATCAAGCAAATTAATGACAAATGTGTCTCGACCAGTTACACTTAGAGAGAAAATGTTAAAAAAGAATTCTATATCAAAAGTGAATTAAATTATTTTAAACTAATATTGAATTCACAATTATCAAACTCACCGTTGTTTGTCCATCTAATTCTAATGAATAATACAAGGCCATACAGAAACAAACACCCATCATTTTCTGCTAGATGAGATGAATAGAGCAACCAAATGCCAGAAATATATATTCAATTATCAAGAAAAAAAAAAAAGAAAATTCTCATAATTTCAATTTTTTTTCTATAATTAAGTTCACCATAATCTCATAAATATATATAAAGAATTTGCACGTTTCATGAACCAAAAGCATTTAAGAAAAAGAAAAAGCTGAGCTGTTAGTTTCTTTATATAAAACCGTTCATGTGTATAGATAACATTTACAACTTTGCATGTCCAAAACATTACTGCTATCATTATTATTCTTAAAAAGTATTTTAATATATAAACACATATACACATAAATAATTAATTTCTTTCTTTTCCTTAATTAATCTTGTTCATCACATTATTCCATGTGGTGGCTTGTGAGGAATGAGCTGGATATTTACATGTGTATATATACAAAGTGATTAATTAAGGAAGCTTAATAATGAATTTATATAATATTAATTGAATTTTAATTTAATTTAATTTATTTTTTTAGTTAGGACCCAAAAGGTGCCCTATGAGGAATGCCTTTTCTTCTTCTTGAATTGGAATTATTATGAGAAGGTGAAGGATTGCTTTTATACATATCTTGTTGCCTCCTTACACGCAATTCTTCTTCTTCGTCTTCTTCTTCCTTTGATGGCAATCTTCCTTCCATAATTCTTTCCCTTCTTGAATCCTCTTCCTTCTTTGTGCTTAAGTTAAAGTTTCCATCCCCATTTTTCTTTATTCCTACAACCTGAATTAAATTCCAAGATTAGTACTTTAATTAGCTTCTAATTTCCTCCAAGCAATAACAAGAAAATGAATATCTTCTACATGTTTACATCAAATTTACATTGTAAATAAAATGGCATTTTTCACTATAACCTATTCTTCATTACTATCACAATGCAACACATCTGATTGCAAGTGGCATATGAAGTTTTGTTGAAGTGTCTCGGGTTGAAGACCTTCCTCCCCTTGTCACAAATTCTTTTATAAACACTTGAAAATTACATATTGAGATTGTGATTTTATTCAATGAGATAATTCATTTTAAAATTAGTTCTTCAATTGTTAAAAAGAATAATGTGGCTAATTATTGGTTTGGTTCATAAAAATGAAGGTGAATTAGGTAAGAATTTTAGAAAGAGAAAGAAAGAAAGAACTGACCTTACATCCAAGAGAACAGAAACGAAAAGGATCCAAAAGACTTCTTCCACAGATTTCGCATAAATGAGAGACAACTTTACTTGAACTAGCCTTAGGCTGAGGTCTTTCATTTAGAAAAAGAACTCTTGCACTGTTTATAACGTAAGTCTGAACTCCACTTATGTCCAAAACATTCTGAATTTCCGCAACTCTCACAACATCATGATAAGATGATCTTCTTATCTGCATCCCACACAATCTTTGATCATTATTTGTTAAAGGAGAATTGATGTTCATGCATATAATTAAAATCAAGAACACAAACTAAAGATCAAGAACGTACAACATCGAATATTTACGTACTTGAATAACAAGATGATCTTTGTGTCTTGATGATCGGCAATAGAAGCAGAATGCGTCGTTCTTGCAATCAAGACAATACATATTACACTCACTGCGTGGTGAATCTTGATGCCTAGGGCAAATGGTGAAGAATGAATTTGATAATAGTGATTCTAGCCATGGAGGTATCAGCATTTGCTCCTGTTTGGAGGCCAAGAAAATAAACTATGAGACACAATAATAAAAGAAAATCTTTCATTTATATATAGTAGCTGTGAAACTTGAATTACCATTACCAAGAAAGGGCAACTATGGCGAGATTAGACAGAGAAATAGTGGTGTGATATGAGGAAGAGGGAGAGGGAAGGAGGGAGTTATCGAAAGTGAAAGAGAAACATAAGATTCATCAAATTAAGAATAATTGAACAAAGAAGACAAGAAGTCATATAACATTAAAAATGTGATGAAACAATAACGTTGGTAACGGTTGAGATCACGAGATGGTAGGTTAAAGTGGGTTTTGAATCGTTGGATTAGGGAAATGAAAATATTGAAAAAAAAAAAAAAAGAGATGGAAATTGAAAATTGTATTATAAATAATTTTTTTTAACGCAAAATTTTGGGTTCTTCTATTACGTTTGTGTATGAGACGGAGCTTAGCAACGGCGTAGGGAGTTATCGCCCTTCCAAAAAGTATACTTCTAAATTATGAAAATATTTTTTATGTATTTTTAATATTTGGTCATTTAATTCTTTAATAAAATAATTACTTAAGTTAAAGTAAATAAATACCAAAGAGATGTAATTACTTAACTTTTATTGAATTCTTTACTTTACTTTCATTTACATTAAGTCACAAACATGTATGATTAGAACTTCAAATAAATTATTGAATTAGATCTTTTAAGTAGTTTTCAATATAAGAATAAAAAATAGTATCTTTTAAACTTTAGAATTTTTATTATCAGCGTATATAGTAATAAAAGGAATAACTCTTTTAATTTTATTTAATATATTTTATGTTGAAATAAGTCAACTTAAATTACTGTTTTTATTTTTTAATTTGAATTTAATTAATTGTCAATTGCTTGTTTATTTAATTTAGATAAAAATTTACATAATTTTATTTTTTTATTGATTTTTATCAATTTCAACTTAAAATTTAACTTTTTCTTTTTTTACACTGACATTTTTTCATTTTACTTTTCTTATACTTTGAAATTAAGTATTATCCTTATTTTTTAAACAAAAAAAATTATTGTTACACTTAAAAGTTTTCGTATTGATAAGAAAATTGCTAAAACTTTCAATTCAAATCATGACAAAGGCCTTAAAAAAAATTACACTCTAGATTAAATGATTTTATTTGTTAATTTGTAAGTTGTTCATAATTTTTTTTTGGTTAAAAATTACTTAAAAGTAATTAAAGATGTGATGATGTTTTGTCTAGTGAGAATTTTTTTTATTGAGAATTGTTATTACTTGAATATGCATTAAATTTGCCCCCCAAAACTTGAAATCAAGCTCCACTATTGTCTACGTCTGTATGTAAAGGCAACAAAAAGGCCAGCAAATGCCCAAGACATAGTATTCCAGTGACACAAGGAGTCTAACTCATTCCTAAAAAACTCAAGTTTGAATCCCGTAAAAATCCAAAAAAAAAAAAAGCCAGCAAAATATCAGCCTAATTACTTAGGGGTGGATTAGTTAATCAGCAATTTTTTTTTCTAATCAATTGCTGAATTACAATCCATGAGGATGTGAATAAAATAATATGAATCTTTTCCAGTTTAATTAAAAATTTTGAATTCGAGTTCTGAGTATACAGTTACGTTAAAATTCATAAATTAGAATTTTACTGCCTTTAAAATTCTATACAATATGAGCAGAATTAATTTTATTGTGCGATCCTAATTGAGTGACCGATGATACCTTTGATCAAACAAAAAAGCTTTTGAATTAAAGACCTTAACATTTTTTAGACTGCAAAAATCATTCAGCATAATAATAAAAAATCATTTCAATTGTAGAGATTATGCTACTACAAATGCATACAGATTCCAACAAATGAATCAGAAAATCAGGGAAAAATCAATAAAACCAAAAATAAGTTACAGGTGATAATTTATATACAAAATAACAAAAGTGATAAAGCATCACAAGAGTAAATGACATGAAAATAATATAGTGTATTAAAGAATATGAGTTTTGAGTATATATAAACAAAACACAATACTAGAAAAAAAAAATAACGAACATGGATTACAATGAGAACAGCCCATAATTTGTTGTGTGGCTTGATTACAATTCTGATATCCCAAAAAACATAGGAATGACAGCAATTAATCTTTTTTTTTTTTTTAAATGCTCCTAATCCTAAGTGAGTCACCCACATATGACAAGACAAAGTAAGACAACAAATATTATATAATTTAAATAAAAATGCTAGCTATTGTATAGCATCTTTCATAAACTGGCCCAAATGAAGTATTAGGTTCAAGACAACAATGTAGACTTGATGGTTTGATGGGAGAAATATTCTACGAAAAATGCTATTTGTTACAACCTTTTCTGTTCAATTCGTATGAATTATTTTTACTTTATTTATTTATTGCATTGTTAAACTTGCATTATATCACAAGTAATTTAATGCAAGTTGGACAAGTTGAGATAAAAAAAAATTGAAATAAATAGTATTTCATGTCTCAGTTATCTGCACCACATTTGAATTAGAGCTGTCGAAAATGATTATATTAGAAAAAAATATTAATTTAGTGATTTTTATAGAAAAAAATTTAGTAGTTATTTTATAATAAGTAATTTAAAATATAGTGATGGTACTAAAAATTGTATATTAAACAAATTATGGTGTCTATTCCATTCTCTTGGCATACAGAGGGCCATAGTTCAAAATTTCAGATCAATTACTCAAAAAAATTGAGTCTAAGGGATTTCAAAATTTATAGATTTTATAAAATTTATGAATTTTACAATTCATAAATTCTAAGAATTCTATTATTTGATTTGACTGTAAAATTCATTGATTGATAATGTAATTACTTTTATACTTATATTTGGTTTAATGATCACAATTCATATATTTAATAATTGATTTTCAATTTTACCTTTTATTAAATATTGATAATTTATTATTAATTGTTTCAAAAAGAAAAGATAATTTACTAATAATTAAACATATACAATCAATTACACTATATACTTAAAAATTTTAAAAATAAAATGGTTATTTTAAGAATTGAAAAATAAAAAAATAAAATTAATTATACATTATAATATTTAATTACATTGCTAAAATATTTTTTTATTAATAATTTAATACATATTAACACTATAATAATAATAATAATAATAATAATAAAGCAATTAATTGAAATTAAAAAAATAATTTTTGCTTTTTTATAATTAAGTATAGTTTTGAAATATTATTAATTTATTAGAGATAATATTGAAATAAAAAAATTTGGCAATCTCTTATTCATTAAAATTCATAGAATTTAAACTTTTTCACCTAAAAGGTGAAAAATCAAATTCTTAAAAAATAAAAGATTTTGGTAAATAATGAATTTTCCAAAATCCATAAATTTTAATTTTTTTAAATAAATAAACGATGAATTTAATATAAATTTATGAATTATTTAAAATTTTCTACTTAAAATTCCTCTTGTCACGGGGCCATTACCCTCTCCCCCAAAAGCGGAGAGGGTAATGGCCCCGTGACAAGTGGTATCAGAGTCTACTCCGGACCCATCGGACACGTGTACGCTGCACACCCAATCGGGAGAGAGTAATGGTCGCGTAGGCCACCCGTGACGAGGGCGTCACGGATTGGCTGGGAGAGCTGTCACGGATCCCACATCGGATGGCTCTGGGGGTGGTCCTGGGCTTATAAGCGGGTGCGCTGCACACCCCTGCAAGCTAGCTTTTGGGGGAGAGGGTAATGGCCCCGTGACAAGGTTTGAATTAATTTGGTGTCAAATTTAGCTTTAATTGCACTAAAATGATTAAATCCTCGACAAAAACATCACACACTTGCGTAGATATGTATTAGCGGCCACTAACATTACACATTTTTTCATCATATTCCCACTTCGGCA
>CATIWF010093986.1:0-12880 GCA_949630135.1 Balakata baccata | reverse complement strand
ACAATGCCTTTAGTGGGTTTCAAATCAAAGAGTTTTCTCAACAAATTTAGACCTTAGTTAGCATAATGATTTTGAAGGGCCTAATAAATCAATGTTAATCGAACAATAATAGAGCCTAGCTCAAGCAGCGGCTTTCTCTACTATAGCTATACATACACACACATGTTAAGATCGATCCTTCGTATCGGCTGATAAGTTAGGCCTCACCTCCATTTTCAGGGTATCTGAATTTAGATTGCAATACCTATTTAAAAAATTTAGGGAATTTTTCGTAAATACCAAAAAAAAAAATGAGAAATAATTACAATTTTGTTTTATTAATTTTTTTTTCAATTTTACCAAAAAAATACTTTCAACAAATATAACAATACATAAATTTTAAAATCACCCCAAAATATGCCCAAACGGTATATCTTCAACGTATATTTGGTATACCTTGGGAATATCTTGTTTCAATTTTCACCAAAAACCAGCAAAAGAACAAAAATAATTAAATCATTAAAGAAAAAGAATTCAATCAAAATTCAAAATATCACAAAATCTCAAATAAACAATTTGGTATACTTTTCAGAATATTTTGGAAATATATATTGGGTATTTCTAAGGAATCCCTAAGAAATTTCTTAAAAATACCCTAGAAATATCTTTGATATATCTTATGAGGAATTTTCTGAAAATATTTTTGATATACCTTTGGGATACTTTGATATACTTTTGGGAATTTTATAAGAATACATCCGATATATTTTGGGAATTCCTTGAGAATTCTCTAAAAGGAATTTCTTAAGAATACCTTGAGTATATTTTAGAGATACTTTGGTAGACTTTTGAGAATTTTATGAGAATACGTTGAGTATATCTTAGTGATTTTCAACAAAAAAAAAAAGAGGTATACCACCATGAGAATACCTCGCAGTTGCAAACAAAAGTCAAAATCCACAACCACAGATCGAGTCAAGGACTAAAGATTTTGTCGGCATGATGCACTGTCGTTGCTCCGATGGACGACAAGGAAAGCATGAGCAACGATGAAGAAAGCATGAGCAACTGGTAAAGCATCATCAACGAATCCAAGCTTGATCAAGTTCCTTGTGTAAATCGAAAGTCATCACCGAAGATTTCATTGTCGAAAAGTTTCCTTTATGCAAAAAAAATTAGATTCAATGAAAGAAAAAGAAGATATTGTTCTACTTATTCTATTTCAAAAATCTTGACACTGCAAATGAAAAAGCTAAAGAAAAATTGGTAGGTATGAAAAAATTTCCTATACAAATGAAATTTTACAAAATTGATTGTAAAATTGAAAAAAGAATTAAAATGTGGATAAACCGCAAAATTTCCTCAAAAATTTATTAGTTACAAAGTTATTTACATTTTTAAATTAAAATTATAAAAAAAATAAATGAGTATAAGTAAAATTATCAATAATAATTAAACTAATTATAGTATTAAATTTTATATGATAAAAGATTACAAGTACGTATATACATTAAAAATAGTTATATTTTACTTCTTATTATGTTCTATAATTAACATAATAATCAAGAATAATATACAAATTGTATCCTTCTTGGTCATTTAGCTTACAAACAATAACACCTAGCAAAATTTTAATCAAATACTATACGAATGATTAACGGCTATCAACTGTCAGCTATTCTAATCACTGCAGCTAAACAGATTTAGCCTTAATTTTTAATTTTCTTTAATATTATTTTTATTAGCTAAGAGAAAGAATAGTGGTATATGACAAAAATTATTGCTTTCATTACAGGCCTGTTACATGAACGACCGCCGCTTCTGGAAATCTCTGTTTTGTGATTTCGTCATATCATCTGTTTTTTTCTCATGTATCAGTTTAATTTAATTGATTTGCAATTTACTTTTGTTTGATGTGCAAATTGAATTGTGTTGATATGAGAATCACCTTATCGTTCTGTTTCCAGATTTTTTTTAAAAATTTCTAGAAATTAACAAATACGATTTTATTATTAACAAGCATCAAATGGGTACCGATAGAAATAATAAAAGATATGAAACGTTATAACAATCTGTGATAGTAGCAATCTAAACAACAAAAATTACATGAACAACAACAAACATTACAATCCAAATTCTATAGCAAGCAATGAATTTGATGTAACATCAACATAAGCTAAAGTTTGTTTCCAAATGCGCCGCACCGGCACCAAGGAATAATGAATTAGCACAAGCATTTAAGGATTGTTGGTTGATTGAGGTGGTTTGATGTCCATGGGAAGAGTTGGTATGGTTGGCAATGCGGGCTTAGGCAGCTCAGGTAGGTGTGGAAAAGATGGTAATTCAGGCTTTGGCAACTGAGGCACTTCCGGTACTTCAGGCTTTGGCAATTCAGGCAACTTGGATACTTCAGGCTTTGGCAATTCAGGAACTTTAGGCACTTCAGGTTTTGGCAATTCAGGCAATTTGGGCACTTCAGGTTTTGGTATAGTGGGAAGTTCAGGTTTTGGCAGGGCTGGTATTTCAGGCAAATTAGGCTTAGGAAGCTCAGGTAACCCAGGCAATTCTGTCTCGAGAAGTCGCCTCGCCTCTGTCTGGAAAGACAAAGGGATAACCAAGAGCAGAAACACAGAGCAAGGGAAGCGAAGATACGCCATGATTAGAGCAGAAGTTGAGGATGTAAAAGAAGTATCGGATCAGCAACGATTGAAAATGAGTAGGAAGTGTCTTGTTATCTGTTGTGCACCTAGATTTTCACATGTACTGGCTTTTATAGATGTAGGAAGTTGGGCATTGGGGAAAGTTTCAAGTGATTTGGTGAGAAATGAAACTTGTGTTTTCTGGCAGTTCAACTTTTCACCTACATTACTTGTTTGACAATCATGACATTATATGTAATTATCATTATTGTGATTCAGAAAATGTACCAATTATATGAACAAAAATCATTTATGATTGACAAGTTATGCTTCTAATTATATAATTGTAAAAATAAATTATGGCCTACCTGAATGAACTTCAATCGGGTTGGTTTGATTTTGCTCACCCTTATTTTCTATTTGATTAAGTAATCTTAATTCTGCTGGGTACGAGCATTAAGGGGTAAAATTAACACTCTACCTCAATTTTGAAGTTGCTTTATACTTGGAGCTCGAACTCGATATCTCTACTTAAGGAAAAAGCCGAACTCGATATCTCTACTCAAGGAAAAAGCCGTCTCACCTGTTGGGTTGCTCACCCCTATTTTCAATTACTACAGTAAGTTGAGGAGTTGAACTGCCAACAATATCTTTTCCAACCAATGCTTTCTTGTTTGCACCTTCCATTTCTATAAAAGGCCATTGAACATAAGAACCAATGCACAAAAACATTAATTGTCTTCAGCAGCAAACATGGCATGTTACCGCTATTTGTCATTCTTCATTTTGCGACTTTTGTTGATAAGCGTGTCAATCCTGAACATCCAGAAAATTGTGGTAGATGCTCGGCAACTTCTGGAAATAACGATACCTGAGCTTCCAAAGCCTGAATTCCCTTCTCTGCCTAAGGTTGAGCTGCCACCATTACCTGATTTTTCAGACCTTTTTCCCGAACCTGAGGTGCCTGAACTGCCTGAAGCTGAATTAGTTCCTCATTTGACTAATCTGCCTAAGCCTACATTACCAGCTATTCCGAAGGACCTTAACCCCTTTCATTCAACAACTACTCCTTAAATGATCATATGTTACAACTAATATATACTCGAAGTTGGATGTGTGCTGTCTGCTGTATACAGGAATTCCACATTGCGCGTCTCTTGAATTGATGTTTTATGTAGTTTTCATTGTTTATCTCCTTGTATTTTGAGTCTGTTGTATTTTTCCACTATTTTCAAGTTACATGCACATGTCATGCATTCATACTCTTTTACTAGGAAAAATCTTTTGATTATCTACAATATATCGGAATTTATTCAATTTAAACTATTGAGTAAAATGTTTTTTTTTAATTCATTAGGAGGCTCAATGCATTGTGCGCTACAAAATAAGAGTTAGTTATTCCATAGTACAATCAAGATAAAATGCCAAAATTATATATTGAAATTTGCATAGATAATCGTTAATTCAGCTAACTAAAAGAAGATTGAAGAAAAAAATAAATTAGGGTCTCAATTTTTTTGCCTCTCTGTTAATACCATTGCTGAGAAATTGAACAATCAACACCCAACAGCCCACTATTGCTTGTTCCTGCTTCAAAGATGAAATTCCTGTCAGTAACTTTTTTAGAAAAATTGCATAGTCTAGCATGTAAATTTTCAAAATTATTCTGTAGAGTCCCTGGACTTCTGATTTTTGTTTTATTGAGAACTTATTTAAAAAATGAGAACATAAAGTTTGAATATAATACATACTTTCATAGGCTTAAGTAGAACACAAATTGAAAGTTCATAGGCTAAATGGTACAAAAATTGAAAATTGAGGAGCTCAGTATAATGTAAGCTTATTATTACATGTTTAGTAAATTAGGATCTCTTGAAAATCTTACAACAACAGCAACAGTAATAACTAATAACAATGAAAATTACTAGAAGAGAAAGGAGTGGGAGTGACACAAACAAGAAGACAATTTTTCTAGATGATACAGAATTAGCACCAAAATGTTCGGTTCTTTATTGCAGTTTTGCCACTTCCATGCTTCGAATTGCTAGCCTTGTAATCCAGTGTCCACTTCTCAAATGTACAGTCAACAAAGTCGTAGTAGCCACCATGAATAGAGAGTTCCCTACTCTTCACTTTCTCTTCTATCCAAGGATAAGTGAGAAGGTTTTCCAATGAACAGTTGACGGATTCCTGTTTCAATGATTTCATTCAACAAAATGTTCACCAATTTATAAGGGAATCATCCAATTACAATTTTTGCACTTCTGCTAATGATGTCCCTCTATACTTACTGCCTTTGTAACCTCAACCCCAATATTTATTGAGCAAGACTCTCATTACGTGGTTCCGAAGCTCATAACTTTCAGTCTTAATACAAAGAAACTCATTCAACAGCAAATATGGATTAAAGCAGAATGCCAGAAACAGGACTTATCTAAGATTACTGAAAACCCAGTACCAACATGAGCTCATTTCACATTTTCATTCTTTTACCAAATAACACCTCATGCTGTTGAATAATGAATCCCAGTTCTTTTAATACAATAGCAAGAAAGGAAATGCTAAATGAAGGATTTTAAATATAAAAAAAAAGCATAAAATCTGAAGTTTCCCTTATATTTGAATCAAACAAATGCTCACGAGCTGAATAAGAACCCACTAGAATTAATCAGTTTGTTTAATCCACCTAAGAGAATTAAGACAGATCTCTACTGACAAACGATGTGGATAAGCATCTTGGATCAAAAAGTTCAGCAGAACTTGGATTTAAATTCCAAATGAAGAAAAAGGAAGATATCTTACCTTCTCACAGTGTTTGCACTGATGGTCAAAGGCGAGATTACAAGCATAAGCCTTTGTTCTTAACCTTGCATTCATCCCAACAACCACCCAACTTCCAATGAAACTACTGAAAATGGTGGGGCAAGAAAAAACAGGGTGAGAAACATATCGAGCAGCTTTTTCAAGGAATAGGTGATGACCATAAGAATCAACCAACCTGGTTTCCACGTCATCATGCATACTCATTAGAGCACGAATTCCTCCACAGCGACTGTGTCCAATGACTAAAATGTTTTCAACCTACAAAACAACCGTTCATGATTTCTTATGGAAGATAAGACATGACCTCAATTCTCAAAGGCTTACCAACTCGTACAGATTGTTCCATTTATAAAGCATAACACAGAGCACTCTGACTCCTCAGTAAATATTGCCAATATTTTTGGAAAGAAAACCGTATTAATCTTGACTGTCTTACTAGGCAGCAGTTCAATGTTGCTAGTCATGATTCAAATCTGCAACAGTATTTATATGTCACTACTAACTTAGATGTCAAAAGATCTGCTGCTTTTCCACTTGATTTGCTTCACACCACAAGGTGGCAGCAAGCAGCCAAGCACATCCATTTAACAATTGTTAGATGATGGAATCCACAATTACCAGTACCATGATCCTGTAGTTACTTGACTTTGCCATAAGGACCATTTCTGAATGATCCAAATTCATGTGGCAACATTGCTTTCAGTCATTCATCCTACTTGAATTCACAATTATCACTCTGACTCCAAAGATACAAAGCAACAAATGGCTTCATTACCACAGATGCAAGCAAAGAAACAAATCAAAACAATGTCAAGTCCCTAATTTGTAAAAGAACTTACTTTAAGAGAATTTACAGCAAACTCCAGCGCCGCATTTGTTTCTGAGGGTCCGCTCTGTATTAATATTTATAGACATATATTAAAAGGGTTAGAACAGAAAGTGCAGATGCCAACAAATAAATACTTCTGCGTTGTCTTTTATAATAGTCCACTTGAGATTAAAAAAAAAGAACATGTTTGGATAATCAAATGTGAGGCATCTTATACCTCATAGGAAGGCACCATATTTGCAACATTGCGCACTACAAATGCTTCGCCTGGTTGGAATCCCAGGATGTTTGAGGGGCAAACCCGGGAGTCTGCACAAGCAATTACCATAAACTGTCCATAAAATTGTTAGTCAAATTCACATTTGCCAACGCCTCAACAGCCAATTGCAGTAAATAAGATAAATGCATTGAATATGTATATAACATACAAGAATAAATGCAAATTAATCAACCAGATAAGCCATTTTTACCTTTGGTGCTTGACCCTTGGCAAGATTTTCAAAGTGTTCCAGATTTTCCCTGCTCAAAAATGAAAGTCAATTCTCAAAGCCTGACTAATTTATCATGAAAGATAAATAGTATCACATCACAGTTCTTCACAGCTCACATGTATTTATGCTTTTTGAAACTCATAAACCGCTGTTTCATTTCATCAAATAAATCACGATCATTTTTGGTTAGTGCAAGACTCTCCATTTTGGCACTTTCTAATTCCCTGGTCACCCCTGGAGGCTCTCTTGAAGCCTTCAATATGAGATTTGAATTGCTGAAATCACTGAAAAAGGTTGAAGAAGAGGACAGTTGCAATAGCATATTCAAATGTTCCACTAATGTCAAATTTAAAGAAGCACCAAAGCTTGCAATTTATATCAGATGTAACAATTTGTGCTTTTAATAAATAGAACTTTCAGAGAATAAAAGCAGAAAACTTAACTATTAAACCAGGCAGAAAGCCAAATTAAAACACTTTGGTAGCAAAAGTGTCATCAAATCCGCTAAAACTTAATGTTCGAACTGATTTTAGTATTACCAACCCATGTTTCAGGACGTGTTCTAATTAAAGAAACCGGCTTGAGCCAAGATTTTAACTAGCATAAGATATTCAGGTCAATTATTAGAAAACCAGCTGTCGGAGGAAAAAATTGAGCACCAAAGAAGCTTAAAACATCAGTAATCGAGCTAAATCAATAAATTCAGCGATGTAAATATGAAATACCACAGGGAAAAACTCAAATCAAGAAACACCCATTTTCAAATGAAAGATGAAAACAATCAAAAACAAAGACAACCCAATGAAAATGGAATTTAACTTACTTTGAAACAGCCCTCAATCTTAAATAGGTACGCTCGATCCCACCAAGTTTCCCCTGAGAATCAAAGATCAGAAACAATACAAATGACAACACACATCAACAACACAAGAACCAAATGAAACACGAACTCAAAAAATACATCAAGAGAAATTAGTAAAATACAGTATGTCTCCTCAATGACAAAGATTGAGAATTGAGGACTGGAATGGGTGATGGGGAGGAAAAGGGTTTCTTTGAAACGCAGGAAGAAGGCGAAAAAGATGCCATTAAAGGATTGAAGAAAAGTAAAGATGTGATTTTGGTCCGTGAAAAGTGAAAAGAAAGGAGAATTTAAGAGAGCCATGCCCATTTGTGAGTGTAGCTTTTTAAAAGGAGGAGAGGGTTATGTGTGTGGTTGGATTAGATCAAGAAAGACTCCAACAAAGACGGAGAAAACAAATCGTGCTTGATTAATGGCGACGCCAACTAAGCTTGGCTACTCACTGTCTGCTACAGATGTTGAAAGTTGAGCCTTTTGACCATTCTATTCTTTATGCCAAATTTGTGGTTTATTTTGGTTTTTCTGTATTTTTTCTTTTAATTTGTGCTTATTCATAATCAGCGTTTATATCATTTCTGAGAAGTGTGACAGTCTTTTACTGGTGCCTTGATGCTGATCTAAGTCGAATATTTATTTAAGAATACTAGTCTTTCATTAATTTATTTTACATACCATTAATTATTATTTAATTTTTATAATAATTTTTTCTATTAGTTTTATTTATTTTATTGTTATATTTTATTTATATAAAGTATATAAATATATATTTATCTCAAATTTCAGTAAATTATTAATTTATTTATTATTAAGAGATATATATAAAATAGAGATAGTTAGTATTTTATAATTTTTTATTAATATGCATTGTAGGTGATTATTATATATTGCACTCGTATTATAACTCATGAATATTACTAATTTGTCTATTATTAAGAGCCATATATAAAATACATAAAGTAAGTATTTTACGGTCATTTTACATACCATATATTTCCAATCATTCACGTGCGATGCACATAATTTTTAATAATTGGACTCATTATTATTAAATAAATAATAATTATAATCTTATTCAGTAAATTAATTTTAGTTGCTTTTAATTATCATATATTTAAGTCATATTTAATTTAAATACTAATAATTGTTAATTATATTTGATTATAATATTTTATATAAAACAAAATTATATTATATTATACACATAAATTTTTAAAAATTTAACTCATTATATATATAATTAATATAAATTAATTATTGAACTATATAAAAATTATTAAAAAATTTATAATTTCTCAAATAATTTTTAAAAATTGTACTCAGTATTTTAAAAATCATGTTATATATTACATACATAATTATAATTTAGTTTAAATTTCCTATTATATAAATTTAATATATCAGATAAAGTTATTATTGTTATACTTTAAATGATAATATATTATCGTTACTGTGTCTTATCTTTAAATTTTTCTTAATTGAACCAGGAGTATAAATAAATTTATAAATTAATTTAACTTGTTATATATAAAAATTAATAAATTAATTATTAAATTTGAACAGCATGCATTTGCTGTTTATGTTATAGATTTATAAATCAATATAACAACGTGCATTTGGTGTTTATGTTATGTTGTGATTAAATTTCAACCATTTTAATGATTTATTTATGAACCTCCTATAATTTGCCACAATGGATAACTTAATAAATAATATATTATATTATGATATTTCAATTTTGTAAATAGAAAAATATTGTAATAAAAACATTAAATAAATTCTTAAACATTTGTATCAATTACTTGCAAATAAAATTTAATTTTATATATAACATTTTTATTTTTCTTCGGTGAGGTAATTACAAAAGATTTCATTTTTAATTTAATGTTTTTTTATACTAACTGAGCTTATAATATTTTCCTAAAATTTCAATTAGACTTTTCCGTTAGTTTTTCTATCTAAATAAATATTTTTCAGTTTTTATGTGCTTTAATAGTTACTTAATTCTAATAAAATTGAACTTCTAATTAATGAATTATTAATCTTATTTACAGATAAATTAAATTATTACATCACAAAATTAAATCAATTAACTAATATAATCATATTAGTTTTTTCATAAATTTAACTTGTCTTGCACATAATTACTAGATATTAAACTCGTCATTAATCATTATTTACTTTTTATATTTTTGTTGAAAGCTTGGTATGGAAAACTATATATATTAGTTTCTTATCACTGCTTAGGATTTGAAAATTAGAAAAAAAATAAAATATTTTTATTTTTGTAAATTTATTAAGTCCGATGTACATAATTTATAATTATTTTCTTATTTAATTTTTATAATTTTTTTTGAAAATCACACATCATATAATTTAACATAGTTATTTAGTCATAATAGAATTTTAACTTCTAATTAATGAATTATTAATGTTATTTACTAATAAATTAAATTATTAAATAATAAAATTAAATCAATTAACCAATACAATCGGATTGGTTTTTTTGGTAAATTTGTTTATCTCCTCGTTCCCACTTTTTTATATAGTATTATAATAACTTCACAACTTCATATGTATGAAAGTTTGATTATATTTACAGAGTTTTCAGAACAAATATATAAACTCTAACTTTTTTTTCTCTCAATTATTTTTTCTTTATCTAACTACCATTTTCCTTAAACAATGAGAAATAATTTTTTGTCATTATTAGCCTCAAATCACCCATCTCAATTTGTTTTATCAATTTATTTCTAAAATAAGTAATTATTCCAAAATAATTGATTATTTCACATATCTATGTTTTTATTTTGTTTGTTTTATTTTTTATGATTTCATCGTCTTGTTATGTCGTTTAGTTTTATTGTTTTGTTATGATATTTTGTTTTCAGATGGGTAAAATATTTTAAATCCAACAAAGACAACAAATCATATTATGGTTTTAAATATGTTACATAACTAAAATCATAGGTATTCTAATCATTATAATATTATCAAAATTGTAGACTTTAAGTTGGTTTATTATGCTATTAACCTGAACAATATGAATTTTTCACTATTTTATCCTCCATAATTTTTAACAGATTTATATATGTTTCTATTGATGTATTGCTAATTTGAATAAATGAAATTATTTTCTTGTGAAAAAAAAGTTTGATTATACTTATAACCATCATAATTTTTTTACTTTGTCAACATAAAATTTTCATAATTATTAAATAAATAACTTCATAAATAATTTTTAATATATATGAAGAATGTTATTAATACTTTTTATGCTCTTTATATTATACATTTTCAATACAAAATAAAGCAACAGGTTTTAATAAAAATTAATCATACTTTGTAAGCAAAGAGATATGTATTTTTTATATTAAAAATATATGATGGATAGTGGTATTTTTTTTTCTTTTTTTTTCTAAATAAATTTTATTTTATTATTAAAAAAAAGAAGTTAAAGTCGAAGAATATATGAATAAATTGATGTAAAACTCTTCTAGCTTAATCACAGATTTCAAGTGAGAATTATAAAAAAAAAAAGTTAGACCTAACTTTGTAGAGAAAACATCCCCATAAACATTTTTTAGAATATAATTAACATAATTTGACTTACTTTTCAAAATACCAAAAGTGATACCCTTATTTAAACTTATTTTCAGTGACGTTTTAAGTTTTGTAGTTAAAAATATATATTTATACCATCTTGTATAAACTTTTGTTAAAAATATATCTTTATACCATCTAAAATCCTGTAGTTTTGGACAAGTTAGATTTAATAATATTTCTGAATTTCTTTCTTGGTATTGAATTGGATCTCCTACAAAACATTTCATTATTGTATAGATTAAAGTATTTATTGTATCATTTAGTTCTGTTTGTACTTGAACATTATTTTTGGTTTTAATTATAGTTTTGGTAGCATTGTATATAAAATCTTTATTTACAGTGGTCATATAGTAATCCCACCACCTCTTTAATTGACCAGTGAATCCAAAAATGAGCATTTGGGCAATTGTACGGTCATCATTATGATTAGCGCGATAAGCACTGGCGGCCATAAATATTTCTTGTAATAAGTTTAAAATATGATATTCAACTAAGCCATCTAAATTTCATTCACAAATGGAAGTACCATCATATCGGGATTGAACAGATTGGGAACATTCTTATAATTGAGTATCTGGTGGAGTTGGTCTTGGATAATAATTTTTTGTTTCAGTAGTATGTGTTCGAGAAAAACTTCCGAAATGTATTTTATTAATATTTAGTTTCTCGTGAAATTGTTCTTCTATATTTTTTATGTCATCGTCTGTAGTAGTAGTTTCTGTTATAACTGCTATTGATTTATCTTTAGAGGTGCCAGTATCTTTGATTATAATAGGGGTTTTAGAAATTTCTAATTGTTTTAATTGATTTTCTATTCGTTTTAATAACGTTTGCTGTTGACCTAATTTTATTTCAGTATTAGGAGTAAATTCAAAAGGTTTAAATAAAGGTTTTTCTGGTGATATTTCAATTGTTCTAGATTTCTGTAGCTCATGCTGTATTAAAGATTCTACTCTATCTAATTGCTGTGCAATTGTTGATAATGTTTTATTTGAATAATTTTCTTGTAATTGTAGATATTTAATTTATTCTAATACAGATTCTTTTTTAGATGTTAAATCTACATTTTTTAATGGCATAGCCATAAAATTATTATTATCATGACTAAACATTATTTTTTCTAACGGTGGATGGACTCCTATAATAGTTTCATTATTAGTAGTGGTCCATAATCGAGCTACTTTTGAATGAACATTTATAGTTGAGAATGAGAAGGGATAGTCTATATTATTATATTTACAATACATTTCTAACCATTCAAATAAAGGTATATTTGTTTTTAAGTCAGTCATACATTTATACCATTTTAGTTTAAAATCTTCTAAATCCCTTTTTGAAAAAGTATTAAAATACCAAATTCGTTTTATTTTATTATGTTCTGATTGTAAATCTTTTCTTAAAAATTCTTTATCTATTACAAAATTTTTCATATTTTAAAGTATTTGAGAAAAGTTTTCCATTTGAGATCTGGTAGGTGATAATGAATCATCTGATTTATTATCTGGAGTATAAGTAGGTTTTGGTATCGTTTCACTAAAGTCTACATCTTTTAATTTTAGATTTCTGTCTGGTATATTTCTTGGTATTGAACTAGTAGAGGGTCTATTATTTGAATAAATTGACACTTTTGAAGAAAATGATTGATCCGGTAAAA
>CATIWF010093970.1:0-18926 GCA_949630135.1 Balakata baccata | reverse complement strand
AATTTTTAGGTTAGATTAAAGATGATGTGTCTAATAATCAAATCCTAGCATATTCATTCCTAATTCAATTATTGCTGGCCAATCAATCATTAAACTAGAAATTAATAAATTGCAATTAAATTGAAATGGAAATAATAAATTCATCCAACAAAATAATGAGAGTTTATTACAAAATTGGGATTGTTAACAGGCTCCCAAAAATAATTTAGCCTAACATGAATACTAAACAAATCAGTGTAATATTCATAGTCAAACAAATATTGTAGCAGCGATTGAGAAGAAGAGAAAAGTTATGATGCTCCCTTAAATCTTCAAATATGGAAATTAGAGGTTAGTGGTCTTCAATTCTTGAAGCCCAAGTCAAAATAATCCTTAAGAGCAAAAATAGTTCCTTCCTCTAACAACTGATCTACTGGAGAATGTGATTACCTACCAAGAAGTCTCTTGTGTGTGCAGAAATTTCAAGGAGAGGATGAAGAGTTTCAAAACCCTAGAATGCGTCTCCCCTAAATTTAAGAGAAAAAGATGAAATAAATGACTAAACTTTAGTTCTCCACTCTGTCCCCTTCCTAAGATGTGTTATTTTCCTTTTATAGGAGTGAAAAACCCTAAAGGAGTTGATAAAAATTAGGTTTGATAGCTATCTACATGATCTGCACTGTCCAGTCGTCGCGTGTATGTGATGGGCATCGCATCTGTGACAGATTGCTATTAACTTTGCTACTGACTTCTCCTGCACAGGCATCGCTTGCACGCGATAGGCATCGCGCTACAGATTGCCCACTGCCTTCATCCTGTCACGACCAAGCGATGGTTGTAACGAAGTCGCGATGAACGTTTCTTCATACATCATTTCTCTTTGCTACCTTAACACCTCCAATGGACTCCATTGTTACCAAAAACACCTCTACAACTCAAATCAAACATCAAAACATGTCCTTCATGCTCTTTTCCACCACCTAAAACCTAAAATCATGAAAAACACAATTAGATATCAAATTTATCCATAAATCACATAAAAACAAGAAAACTAAACAATTAAAAACACATATAAAACTATAACAAATATGAACACATCAATAATTCTCTTGTTTTCTAATACTATTTTCTTGTAAATTTTATCCGAGGCAATCATTTAAACTTTTGTTGCTAGTAGAGGGCTTCAAATCTTTGGGATTTTGGGTTCCATGGCTTCTCTCTAGTCTCTCCCCCTCTCCCTCTTACTTTTACAATAACATTTTTTTTTCCTTTTCAAAGCTATCTACATAAACGTGTGGTTAAACCGAAAAAGAGTTTTCTCCATTATCTAATTATGTTTTGGAAATTGTAATTATTATATATACAAACGATATGGATAAAATAAATTGTAGGTTATATTTTTTGTGTAAACTATCACTGATAGTGGAAACTTATTGAAGTGTAAATTGCATATCTTCAATGCTTGGGTAGACCGATTACTAGAATCTGAACTATATTTCACAACACGAACACCTTCGATTCTTCTTTATTGATCAATTGGAAGATGGGATAATTACATAAATTCAAACAGTAAAGGAGAGAGGTTTTTTTTTTCTATAAAACACCTGTTCAATAGTTATTCTTTTTCAGAATAACTAACTCTTTTGTACTAATGAGTGTTTGGGCTAGGTCAAGTCCACATGGGTAGCCCAAACCTATAGTCCAACATCTCCCATTTGCCCTATAGTGGTCTTAGCTCATCCAAAAAAATATTTCAATATTTCAATCTCAAAAAAAGATCATTCATATAGGTGAATAGACCATGTGACCTGAAGCATATAAATGGTGGGAGCTCCAATATACAAACATAACCATAGGCCATATAGGAGACATCAACCCAATATTGTATATATTCATTATATTGTGCTTATTTACCCCAAGTATTTTTCTTAATATACATGATCAAATATTATTCAATCCCTTTAGAACTCATACTCAGATTCCCTTTTCAATTACTTTGTACTGTAAATTATTTCAAACTTTATCAAGTGAAATAATTCCGGCCGGTGAATACAAGTAGCAAGTGTATAAGCAAAAATACTCATTCTTTCGCCCTCATATCAATTGGATCAGAATTAACTCATTTTTCTAGGAGTGTTCCATTTAGTCGAATCATCTTATATCTATAGGATACATCCTAAGATAGCTAACATGAATTCATCACTTCAAAATATAGTCAAAAGTCACAAAGGGTAAATAAAAATGAAACTCATTTTTAGGATTTCTAAGGATTCACATAGCGAAGAAGCAGAGGTTCATTCTCTCGCTTCTAAATAGGTCATCTAACACGTGTAGTATGAAATGCATGCTATGGTGGACCAACTCTTTTTCTTTTAAAAAGTGTATGTCTTGCTCTTTATTATAAAACAAATAACACCATATGAATCTTAGTCTTGTCACTCTATAAGCAGTAAAACTGAAACTTTAGTTTACATGTTTAATAATGTTAAACAACAAGTCTCACACTTAGCTTCCTCCTAATGGACACATGAATGATGAAGAAGTTGTTCATGTTGATTCTTATATATGAAGAATTTCATATTGATCCTTATTAATGTGACCTTTTAAATAATGTGACCAAAACCGTTCCCACTGTGTCTTAGTCATCCAAACTATTCAATCCTATCTCTACTCGCTCAACAACACTAGGGGTGACTACTCATGTGAAAGAGTCAACCCCAAGTCCATCGACATACTTAATCGAATTGTGGTAACAGGCATATGCAATGAATTCATATATTAAAAAGAATTCGTAAATAATGAATTGAAATAAATATACCTTTGATTTCATTATATACAAAACAAGTGGTTTGTAAATATTTACAAAATGTTCACATTTTGCATAAGCCAAGTGTAACGCCCGCAATTTAGGACCTAGAATTTATGTGGACCATATAGGGTATTATGGTAATTAAAAGTAAGTATAAAATGGATCAATTATGGCTTATTTTTTATATAGGTGGACAGAGCCTAATCCCGCTCAGAAAAGGCTGTATTGTGGTCGGGAAAGGTTTCCCACTTGCTACATTGGGTTCTCGGTCGGGACTCGCATCTGGACTACACATTATAAATATACATTTTTGCACCCTATTTCGCACTTATCAAAAACCTAGCCACCCTCTGAACATAATAGACACACTAGAAGCATTCCTTATCGTTCCTCTTTGATTCCCTTTTGATTTAATACTTGAGAACACAATTTGGATTAGATTGTCAAGGGTTTGATTAGGATTTTTGGTGTTTGCATCAAGAACACGAGGTAGCTACCAAACAGCCCTTGAAACTGTATTGTTCATCTCTGTTCTTGATTTCCAGAGGTGATTCAGTAAGTATCTCATTCTTCTAACACTCTTAAATTGGGATTAATGGATTATTATCATAAAAGTTAGGGTTTTCCCAATTTCTCAATGTGATTCCTTAAGAATAGAAGGTATAACATGATTTTTGACCCTGATTCATATGTCTGATGCTAGGGAACGAAGCAAAAGATGGAAACGAACATTAGAACGTGAGAGAGACGTAGAATGAGGATTTTTCGGCTCAATTGTTAGATGTTTGTACATATAATTATGTTTATTCGTTTTCTAGCTGCATGTTTGCTAGTGCTTAGGTAATTTTGGATGAAATGTCATTGTTGTATGCCATGAACCTTGATCTGAATGGGTTGGAATTGATGTTGTGGATTAATGACATGGATTACTCATGATTTTCATGTTTAAATCGGTATTCAATGAGTTAAATAGATTGTGGTCTATTTATAATGACCAAATGGAATGTTTAAATGATATATGATATTCTGGAATTAGTGTGATGCTATTCAAATAAAATGATTTAGAGTTGTATGTAAAAGACTGGATTTTATTATGCTGTTGTTAGGCCTTTCTCAGTTGGGACTCACGTGACCTCAGGCCACACAGCCCAGCAATGGGCAAGGCTAGTAACACCTATGCCACAGTGACACATTGCAGTGTGCTAAGGTGCAGACTAACTTATATGAAAAAGTAAAATGTTGGTTTTGATGAAATTAAATACGTATGTTTTATCTATGATGATGTAAATGGTGAAGATAAGAATATGTGACATTTTATTGGAAAATGATGACATGTTACACTATGTCTACATGTACATGATGATATATGGTTTATGATGTGATATGATATGGAAATGCTGATATGTATGTTAAAAAGGTAAAATATTTATATTGCCATGCGATATCATAGAAGTGTATTATTATTATGGAATATGGTACATGCGATTAATAAAAAGGATTTAAATGCTCTTTCTCATATTAGGACTGACTATAGGATAGATGTCATGTCATTAAGGGTGGTTACAGTACCGTAGGCTTATTCATGCGTTTATTATCGGGCAAGATGGCTTCAGTTCTGAGAGCGCACTTGTCTCAGCCATAGATACATATATAATGATTAGGTGGGTTGGGTGGCTTCAGCTTCGAGAGCGCCCCTATTTATGACCCATATCTAGTAGTCTAATATAGAGTAATTAGGCAATTTAAATGACTAAACATAAATAGGAAAATGTAATATAATATGAAGAATAAGGGAAGGCTTCTACTTACTAGGTACACAACTGTTATCAGTTAATGGAATATTTATCATGATTTTATGACTGTGAATAGAATGAATTGGATTATGAGACGAAGTGTTATATTATGACTTTCATGTAATGAATGAATGATATGATTTGAACATGTATGATATGCATGATAGAATTTATATGACTATATCTACCACTAAGCTTGGATAGCTTAGATTGTGAATTTTCTGCATGCAGATAGAGTTGACATGAAGAAGCTGAGCCAATTAGAGTAGTCAGATCCAAAGTTAGCTCATATTTATGCATTTCTTTTCTTATCTTACATTTTGGGACACAATTGATTTTTTTAAAATTGTATTTCAGATTATGGATTGTAAGATTTCTCTATCTTAGGCCCATTTAGCCCTAGTTTATAGATTTATGACTATAGCTTATTATACAAACATGGATACTTGATATTTTATTTATATGGATGTATGCTGCCATGGATGATACAAAGGATGTTATTGTAAAATGTTTTAACTAATAAAGGTTTAAAAGGAATAATAGGATAGTAATAAGTTATATGGTAGTACTCCCTTATATAGGGTTAAGTATGCTATATGGGAGAATGTTGCACTAAGGGATTTTACATGTCTAACAAATACATCCCTAGCTATTGGTTTGGTAAAAGGATCTACTACCATTTTACTCGTCGAAATGTATTTTAGAACCACTTCCTTTTCTGTGATCATGTCTCTAATATAGTGATATCTAATATGGATATGTTTGGTCTTTCCATGATATTCGGATCATTAGCATAGGCTAATGTAGCCATACTATCACAATATATTGTAACAGGTTCAAATGCTATTTTAATGATTTCTAGGTGCTGCACAAACTTTCTCAGCCAAACTGCCTCTTGTATAGCTGATGAATATGCTAAATATTCTACTTTCATTGTTGATAAAGCTATACAAATTTGATTCTTGCTACTCCATGAAATTGCATAATAATTTAGCAAGAATGCATATCCAGAAGTCGATTTGCGCTGATCAAGATCACCTCCCCAATCAGCATCAACGTAACCAATTAAGTGCAAATCTTTCCCTTGATAACATAGAACATGGTCTAAAGTTCTTTTCAGATATCTTAAAATCTCTCAACTGCCATCCAATGTTTTGGTCCTTGATTAGATTGAAATCTGCTTACTAGCTCCTTAGCATAGCAAATGTCTAGATGCGTGCACTTCATTGCATACATCAGACTTCCAACAGCGTTGGAGTATACTACTTTGGATATTTATTCTTTGTAATCACATATCAAGACTAAGGCTCATATTCTTTTCAATTGGGGTATCCATGGGCTTTCTAACATGCATATGATAATGCTCTAACATTTTCTTAATATAAGTCTCCTGAGATAAACCAAAAGCCTTTTCAAGCGATCTCTAAGGATCTTAACACCAAGCACATAGCTAGCCTTACCCATATCTTTCATTTCAAAGTTTGATGATAACCACTTCTTGGTAATATCAATCAATTTCTTATCATTTCCAGCTAATAATTTGTCATCGACATACAAGGACAAAATTATGAAACCAATATTTGAACGCTTAACATATATGCAATGATTTTCCTCCATCATCGTAAAGCCATCCTTTAAAATGGCTTGATGAAATTTGAGGTTCCATTGTCTTGAAGCTTTTTTAAGACCACAAATGGATCTTTTGAGTCTGCATACTTTACGCTCTTGTCCCTTAACCTCAAAGCCTAAAGGTTGATCCATATAGATCTTTTCATCTAGTTCTCCACTGAGAAAAGCAGTCTTAATGTTCATTTGATATAATTCTAAGTCCATTTGAGCTGAATAGCTAGAATGAGGTGAACTGATGTAAACATGACAATAGGCGAGACTGTATCTTTATAGTAAATTCCCTCTTATTGTATATAGCCCTTGGCTACTAATCAACCTTTGTATCTTTCAATAGTCCCATATGCCTTATGCTTAATTTTAAGAACCCACTTATTCCTAATGGTCTTACGACCTGTTGGTAAATCAACCAAATCCCAAACTCAGTTAGATTTCATTAAATCCATTTCCTCTTCCATAGATTTAATCCACTCTTTAGCTTTAGGACTAGAAAGAGCTTGTTGTACTATTTTTGCCTATTCTTCATCTGAAGAAATCATGAAAGCTTCCCCTTCAATCTCAAATCGACGACAGAGAATTCTTTCATGATTATTACGTCGAGGTGGAGATTGCTCATGATATTGCTACATAGGAATACAATCAGGCAATATATCATTCCCACTTGCTTTAAAAGGAGCATGATATTCCATATCATTTTGCTCTATAGGTGCTAAATCAACCATTTTTGCACTCCTACTAGTTTTGAGATCTTCCATTTCATACAGTCGAAAAATCCCCATTTATATCACCTATTTTGGGAAAGTCATTTTCTAAGAAAATAACATCTCATGACTCATTTTCTATTACCCTTCTACTTGCATTTTCCCCTAAAAATACATATCCTTTAGAAAATTCTGAGTATCTTATAAAGATACACTTCTTCTCCCTTGGACCAAATTTCCCATATTCATGAAAAGTGTTATAGATATAAGTAGCGCAACCCTATGGACATATTTACTTAAGTCATGCTTTTTGCCTTTCCATAACTCATATGGAGTGGAAGGATTAGTTTTTTACGGCATACAGTTAAGGATGTAGGCTGCAGTTAATAATGTATCTCCCTGAAAAGAAATAGGCAAATTAGCTTGTACCATCATTGACCTAACCATGTCTAATAGGGTTCTATTCCTTCTTTTTGCTACACCATTTTGTTGTGGAGTGGAAGGAATAGTTAGCTGCCCAGTTATACCCTTACCATCACAATAAATTTTAAATAAATCGGATAGATATTCACGTTCTTGATCGGTCTTTGATGCTTTAATATTTGCATTTAATTGATTCTCAGCCAATTTACTATAACATATAAAGCAATCCAATGCTTCAGATTTATGAGAGACTAAATAAATATGACCGTATCTAGTATAACCATTTATAAATGTGATGAAATAGTGAGCATTGTGTCTTGCTTTCACATTTATTTGGCCACAAATGTCTGAATGAATAAGCTGTAAAGGAAATGAGGCTCTCTTGGCTTTACCAAATGGTAATCTTATTGTTTTTCCAGCTAGGTAATTCTCACAAACAGGTAAATCAATTTTCTTAATTGAACTTAAAAGACTAGCCTTTGCTAATCTTTTTAAGCGATCTTACCCAATGTATCCTAATCTAGCATGCCATATAATATTACCGTTTGAAGAAATATTACTGGAATTACCAACAACAAATAGAAACATCTACATTAATAGGGATAGTATCCAACATAATAAAACTATTTAACAAATATTCAGAACCATAATAAACATTATCTAATAGTATTTTCACACAACTATTCTCAAGAAAAAACTTTAAAACAAACTCCTAAAGATTTTACCAAACTTCAGGAGCGTACACCACATCATAGAGATAAAGACTGTGGCCTCCCCACTTCACCAGCTTACAGGAGCCAATTCTAAGCATGTCCATGGAACCATTATTCCCTATATAGATACTTCGACTGCCTTTTGGAATCCAATAAAATTCTACGAAGGCATTTTAGTCCCTCATTATATGGTCGATTGAGGCTAAGTCTATAGTCCAATAAGGCACAGTTTCATCAAGCATCAAGTAACTACTAACATATAAATCGGAGGGATGAATTTGGTCATACAATAACTTTGGCTTAGTGCAATCACGAGCAAAGTGACCTTGCTTCCCACAATTGAAGCAATTCATGTTCTTACCTTTCTTATTGCCGCGTCTTTCGAGCTTGTGTTTCTTTCCACTAAGATTGACTCTGTTGCCTCCCTTTCCATGCTTGTTTCCCTTACCCTTCCATTTCTTACATCCAAAGCTCAAAACTCCTTTGCCTTGGACTTAGTCATATAAGCCTATCATGTAGGCTTATCAGCGAGAAGGTGATTCTCCTCCAGCTCAACATTATGAGCAACATCATCAAAAGTCTTGATATTGTTGTTATGGATAAGGTTAACTCACATGTGCTCCTAGACACTTGGAAGAGAGCGAATCATAGCTTGGACTTGTTGTTCATCAGTCAACTCATGGCCAACAGCCTTCAACTCACTTATCATGTTAGATACGATAGTGAGATGCTGCCTCATTGTATGAGCATGATTTTTGTTGTAAGCATCAAACTTAAGAGTCAATTGACATAGCCTAATTGTCGAAGTTCCACAAATTTGGACCTTGACAGCGTCCCAAACTGCCATGGCTGAGCAATGTTTCTCAAAACGCAACATTAAATCATTTCTCATGCTGTTCAGCATCAGTATGCGAGCAACTATGTCCTTGTGCTTATAGGCTTGATATGCTTCCATATCCTGCCTATGTTGAGCAGTACTACCATACTTAGGTTCAACCATGGGTTGTGTGATCGCTTCCAGCATATATTGCTCTTCTAGGAGATACTAAATTTTTTGATGCCAAACATTATAATTTTTGTCATTAAGCATATCTCCTTGATTCAAATCAGCAATAATGCTCTTTGTAACAACCATTTCAACTAATTAGAAATAAGGATATTAATTAACACAATTCACAATTTATATTATTTCATGTTGCAAGATTTTAAATTAATTAATAATAACCTAATACATGTAACAAAAACAAAAATATTATCAAACAATCCAATCAATTCTTGCTAAACATAGTTTAGTTATTATTGCTTAATTTAAACATGTGCCAATTATTTCATTAGGTGAGATTTACTAATCTACCAACCTAACATTCCCATATTGTAATTACATATATATGTTTATGTAATACGAATAAAAGAAACATCCATTCATAAACAAGTATTTACAATGAAGTCACTAAACATATTTACAATGAAATTATTAAACATTAAACATGAATATAATAAACTAATATTTACAATGAAAATGATCAGCCCTAATACTACTTCAAAATCATTAATCTTTGTTGTCGACTGGTAGTTCCCTCTCAATAAACTCTCTCTTAGCCAATGTCCTAGATATTTTAGTCATCCACGGGTATCTGCTTACTAGCTTGCTATTAGCTAATGAACTAGACCTCGTACTCATCCATGAGTGTCTACTTGCAGATTTGTTAGATTGCCTAATACCGTCTTGTATTCGGCAATCCAACTCCTTAAACAATTCTCTCACAATGTTATTGTAATCCAAGTAGCTTATTCTTTCTCTAAGCACTTTTCTTTCTGCTTCCCATGAATCAGGCAGGGAGTTGAGAACAATCCACATTTGTTGTTCTACTGCCAACTCATACTCATATGATATATCACATGGAAGGTCCATAATTTTTCATACATCACAAAAATGTGAGCTTCCAATGAGTGATTCAGATCCTTTCTGTATGCAGTCAGTAGCTCTAAAGTGCGAAACATACTATCCCTCACTACATGTTAGAATGATTGAGCATTAGACATAAAATGCATGTAATATGTTTTAACCAATTTCATGTATATTTTTACATTTTAAACACTTTCAAAACCCAAAACTAAATCAAAACATGCTCAAAAAATTCTGGAAAAATACCTATAAAATAGGAAATTAAATTCCAAGCATTTTAAAAAAAAAGGAACAGAAACAAACCTTGAATGTGCCGGAGAGAATCGGCTCACGCGCTACCGTCCTACCACTTCAATAGTTATGTTAGCGCCACGTGGACAACCATATATTTCCACGTGTTTGATAGGTGCCACGTGTGCATGCCACGTCAGTAGAGTCATATAGTGGCTCAATAGAAATTCACCACCTGTTGAGGCAGCCATATCATCTCACCATGTTATTGCGACACACTAGCAGCTGACTCATCACATCTCTAACACGTTGGACCAATCATTAAACGATATGTGTACAGTAACTGCCAAGTAACAGTCACACGCGCCTCCCTTTCTATGGTCATTCAGTCCATTTTCCAAATTTTTCCTATATTTTTAGGCATTTTCTAATGGTTTTGACCATAAAATCCACTATTTGACACTTCTAAGACGAAGTTTGAACATAAAAAAAATCAATTGAGAGTGAAACATGCCAAAAATTCAATTTCCAAAATAATTAGAACTCTAATTTCGATCATAAACTTCAAAAAATGGTAGAAATTCATCCAATCATCAGAAAATTACACAAAAATATTTGTTGGAAAGCTTGTGATGAAAACTTTCGAACCATACTAAATCCATGCCATGAAACAAACAATAAAAATCTCAAAAAATTGAAAGAAATTTGGATTTTAAAGAAATTTTCATACATTATGGCATAATTAACATTTTAATCACGAATTTAAGTACAAAAAATACGATTTCAGGCTTTGATACCACTGTAAACTATCAATGGCAGTGAAGACTTGTTGAAGCGTAAATTCTGTGTTTTCAATTCTTACGTAGACCGATTATTAGAGTTCAGACTGTATTTCACGATACGAACACCTTCAATTCTTCTTTATTGATCAATTGGAAAATGAGAGAATTACATAAATTCATAGAGTAGAGGAGAGGGGGATTTTTTTTTTTCTCTAAATAACGTATTCAACATTTATTCTTTTTCAGAATAACTAACTCTTTCATACTAATGAATATTTAGGTTTTGGGCTGGATCAATCTCATAGGACATTCCAAACCCATAGTCTAACAATTTGAATTAATTAATTTGTTAAGTAGCTATTCGTTATTTGATCTAATAATTATAATTAAAAATAAGTAATTTAACGGCTATAAACACTAAAGTTTACTAATATACCTAATGCACTATAAAAGAACTCAAATTAAATAGATATTTTTTTTCAAAAAATAAATTTGAAAACAACAATTTATAAAAAAATTTTAAAAAATCAATCAATTTAATAATTCTAAACACATAAATTGAATGGAGTAAATCAAATAATATTTGATAGATTGGATATTCAATTGCTGTTTGGGTTTGGTCAGTCTAGAACCAATGTAGTCCTAACGACATGAGGGAAAATATGAAAGAGGAGCGGTCAATCATAGGTTTAGACAGCTGTCCTTGAATATATTTATTATTATTATTATTATTATTGGCAACGTGCCTTCCTCTCTCTTGCCCTACAACTACAAATGGCTAAATTATATATATATAAAATTTATATAAAAAATAATATGCATTCTCATTTTTTTCAATAAAATGAATAAAATTTTAAAATTTTATTAATTTATATATTTTATTCAATTGGGTAGAAAAAATTATTAATTTATTTTAATTTTTAGTAAAAATATTTTTTTGACTATCAATATTTTATAGATATTTTATTAATTTACTCACCGATAAAATAATATTAATATTTCAATTATAATAGTATTGACTAAACAATGTATATATCAAAAAGTTCAATTTCAGCAATTATTTTTATTAAATTGAGCAAAATATTTAAATTGCTAAATATCAAAAATTTATTTATTTACTTGAAAAAATTAAAAGTATATAAATCTCTAAAAATTTAGATATTTTTTTTTTGAAAGTTTAGCCATTACAAATTTACAAAAATGAAATGGAAAAGATAAAAGGGAGATTTTTCTTTTTTGCCCTCTTTTCTTTTCTTTTCTTTTTTTTTTTTTTTGCTAAAAATCTAGGGATCCTCATTTCATTCAAGACCGAGTCTTTTGCTTCCTTTTTCAACCGCACAAAATACCCAAAATTTTAAAATTAAAAAAAATACAACCAAAAAGGAAGAAATGAACGATCAAACCTCAACTTACACTTTCTTCATTGAAAAAAATAAAAACAATTGTCAACATTAAGTTTTTTTCTTTTTAGAAAAGAAAATTGGTTTTTACCATTTCTTTTTTTTCCCCTATTTTCGCAACCTCATTATGATATCTTCTAATATTTTTCTGACTGAAACACAGAAAATCCAACTTTATTTCTTAGCAGCCACTCCAAGAGAAAGACTTGTAGATCAAATCCTTGGGATTGGCTACTTTTAAATTTTTCTTTTTTTTTAAACTAAGGGAAATTTCGATACCGTGACCAATTGAAACAGGCTGCCGTCAGGGCACTTGCCTGGAATGTTTTTTTTTTTTTTGGTAAAATAAAAAAGGATTGTAATATCAAATATTGTTTATATATTTATTTTCTGAATTTCATGTACAGCCAATGAATGCTAGTTGCTGGCATTGTATATAAGAATTGAGGTTAATCATTTAAGAGGTCATAACACACAAATGGGAGACATATCACCTGATAAGAAATCTGGTTGTGGCCTGTTAAATGCAGTTTTCGGAAAACGAGGTTTCTGGCCGGGAAGTACATCAGCTAGCTCACTCACCACCGTGGGCGGCGGTAACAAACAGCCAAATACACCGCCAAGGAGGAGGAGGAGCGGCTCCGATGAGTCTGCATTTCTAGAGATCTCTTCAAGCTTATCGGATGGTGCTATAAAACCCATCACAAATGCTGCTCATTGCCCAAAGATTCAACCTTTTCAACAATTCCGACAGCAACAAATCAATTCCCATAATCATCAGCAGAGTCAACACCCTCATCACACAAGAAAACCTGCTGACGAAGCAACAAAAGTACCGCCTCATAACTTAAACCAGATATTTGGGTATCCGAATCAAGGCAGAAAGATACCCAGAGAGGCGGTTGGAATCTCCGGCGAGCTGGAGAGCATTATCGCCGATCACCAAAAGTATAAAGGAAACAGCAACCTTGTTCGGGCTTCATCCGGCAACGTGATGCTTTATAGCAATTTAGGCAACTTGGGACAACCAGGAGCAGGAGGAGGAGGAGGAGCAAATGTGAACCCATATAACAATTTTGCTGATTCCAAGAATCCCACAGCTACATCAAATGACATATATCCAAATTCTGTAATGGGCAATGCGGTTAGAAAACAACCAGAAGAGAATAAACCAAGTACTGCAGGAGAAGGAGGGTCCTTGTGTAGAGCTCTGTCAACTAGAATGGACCCCGAAGAATTGAAAATCATGGGGAATGAAGATTATAAAAATGGGAATTTTGCAGAGGCATTGGTTCTTTATGATGCAGCCATCGCCATTGATCCTAATAAAGCTTCCTACCGAAGCAACAAGAGCGCTGCGTTAACTGCTTTAGGCAGGCTTCTCGAGGCTGTTTTTGAGTGTAGAGAGGCCATTCGAATCAAACCCCATTATCACAGAGCTCACCATCGTTTAGCAAACTTGTATGTAAGGTACGCAAATGTTACATTATAAATTTTTAGAAATTTAATTTCTAAGTTATAAATAATATTATTCTATAAGGAGATTACTTCACAATCTTATTGTTATGTATATATAGATTAGGGGATGGAGAAAAGGCAATGTATCACTACAAACATGCAGGAGCAGAAGCTGACCCTGCATACATTGCTAAAGCTAAAGGCCTTCAGGTTCTTCTAAACAAGTGCACCGAGGCAAGAAAACAGCGAGATTGGAATAAACTAATCAAGGAGACAAAGACGGCCATTACTTCTGGTGCAGATTCAGCTCCACAAGTAAGCTATCAAAGTTAATGAAATTTTCTTAATTCGTTTTATTTTTATTATTATTTTTTATATATGGTCATAAAGTGGAAATGAATACAGTATGCATCATCACAAGAGAATGTTAAATTTGAGAGGAAAGATACCTAGTCATTGCTAGAAATTAAGGGCTAAATAAGAATGAACCTCCAACTGATTAAGAAATCGTCGCTAAAAATATTAGAGTCTATGTAGACCGAATAAATGAGAGTTTTATATAATTATTTTAGTTACATAGCACTTTTTTTAGTGACGAATTTCTACTATATTTTCTTATTATATTTAATTATACAATGGAAATGAATACAGATATATGCATTGCAAGCTGAGGCATTGATGAAGCTGCATAGGCATCAAGATGCTGAGGACGCTTTGAAGAAGGGTCCTAAATTCGAAGATGATGACTGCACTAGATATTTTGGCCCTATTGGTAGTACAAATTTGTTAGCCATTCAAGCACTTGTTGATATGGCTTTTGGCAGGTAAGTCGTGCCTTTTATATTCTTAATTAACCTTAGTTTCATCCCCAATTACTATAGTTTTATTATTTGGTTTTACCAATTCCTATATTTCGAGTTTAGATTTTTTAGAACTTTAAGAAAAAATTGGGTTTTTAGAATTTGGTCGAAAGATAATTCATCAATTTTTTTTAAATGTATATTCAGGAAAAAATTCCCTCATGAATGAGTTTCAAATTAAAATTATATAATAGAAACATTTTTTGTCATTACATCGCGGTAATTATAATTTCAAAATATAGCATTGATAATATAAAAGTCAATTTATTGGTTTGATTGAAAATTCAATGATAAAGTCATTGGCTATTAGCTGAAATTTAATTGGATTGTTCTATATAAATTTAATTTAAATAAATATTTCTCAAAATTAAGTTCAATATATATCTATTTATTATGGGAAATTACTTATTTAAATGAGGTTTATATAATTAAAATAATAAGATTACCTTACGTAAGTAAAATAATTTATATAACACTAATTGTCTGGTCTGTCTCATTAATTGGTTTAAGCCCTATTTGGCACTTTATTTGCAAAAATGTTTTTAAAAATTTTTTATTTTTTGAATCTTAAAAACTTTTAGTGAAAAATAGGTAAATATATGTTATTTTCATATGTAAATTGAGAAAAAAAGTTTATAAAAATATTCAATTAAATTAAAAAATTCTAAACCTACGAGAGTGTGGATGAAATGACATGAGTCTCTTATAGTTAAATAGAAGTTTTGAGTTCGAGTTCTGAATATACAACTATTTTAAAATTTATGAGGGAGTGTTTTGCTGTTTTTAATGTTTATGTGGTCTAGTAAAAATAGAAAATTTTTTAACTTGTATTATTATTATTATTATTATTATTAGCAATTCTAAGCACCCTTTAGCCCACCATGAATCAATTCAAAAGTGTAAAATCGATGCAGAAGTATAGATAGGTCATAATAGAAATACTCAAAAAGAGGAGTGGAAGATTTTTGTTGGGGAACAACTCAAAAGGCTAATTCTTGCTGGAAAAGGGAGAAACAAAAGGGATACCAAAAGTCAAGGCCTAGCTCATATTTTGATCCCTACCCACCGCTCAATATTCCCAAATCATTGTCCTTGTTTATTTTCTTTTTATGCATTTCTAAGTATTATCTCTTAAAAACATTCAAATTTCTAATCTTTATAGATAAACAATTCAATTATAGTAATAAAGCTTTGAACCGATGGATGGACAGATTTGATGAAGCAGTGGCAAAGTCTCAAAGGGCAACAAGGCTTGATCCTAACAGTAAGGAAGCAAATATGATAATGAGAGGAGCAAAAGCTGTAGCAGCAGCTAGATCAAATGGTAATCAGCTTTTTAAGGCAGGCAAATACTATGAAGCATCTAATGTATATGGTGAAGGACTTGAACATGATCATTACAACTCTGTGTTGCTCTGCAACCGAGCCGCCTGCAGGAGTAAGCTTGGCCAGCTTGAAAAGGCCGTCGAGGATTGTACCGCTGCCCTCAATGTGCGCCCCACTTACTCCAAGGCTCGACTACGACGAGCAGATTGTTATGCTAAGGTAAAACTTCTTCCGTCTCATAAACATAGACTCACTTCTTTATTTTTTGTTTTTTTCATCAATATAATTGAAACGTTAAAATTTTGGTGAATAGTTGGAAAAATGGGAACCATCATTACAAGATTACGAGATATTACAGAGAGAATTACCGGAAGATGAAGAGGTTAATAAGGGGTTGTTGGAGGCCAAGGCTCAGCTTAACAAGTGAGAATGTGAAGTTAGAAAGAAACCAAATAGCTCAAACAAGAAAGGCACCAACTTGCAGGAACCAGGAGGAATGAGGCCTCTACGACCAAAAACACAAAGGGAACTCTCCAGCTGGCTATCATTGATGGGGACTGTGAAGGAAAAAACCATGAATAATTCAATTAGAGATGAAAAATTATTGAAAATAGGGATGGAAAATTGGGCACCATGTTTAGAATGTGATGTAAATTAAAATACTTCATTTTTTAATGTATAGTTGTATGCTTGCTTTTGAAAATTTTATTGTGCACTTTTTGGATCGAAAGATTTTAAAATTCATAAATTTTATAAAATTTATGAATTTTAAATCTATAGATTTTAAGAATTCCATCATTTGATGTGATTATAAAATCTATAGATTAATAATGCAATTACTTTTACACTTATATTTGATTCAACAACCATAATCCATGGATTTAACAATTGATTTTCAATTTTATCTTTTAATAAATATTGATAATTTATTATTAATTAAGCATATACAATCAATTCCACTATATAGTTAAAATTTTAAAAAATAAAATTAATTATTTTAAGAGTTGAAAAATATAAAAATAAAGTTATTATATATTATAATGTTTAATAATAATAATTAGTTGAAATTAAAAGAAAAATGACTTTTGCCTTTTTAGGATTAAAAATAGTTTTGGAATATTATTAATTTATTAGGGACAATCTTTGAATAAAAAAAATTTGGCAAAAATCTCTCATTAATTAAAATTCATGGATTTAGAACTTTTCCACCTAAGAAGTGGAAAATTAAATCTTTTATAAATAAAGAATTTTAGTAGATGAGAGGTTTTGCAAAATCCAGAATTTAATATTTTTTAAGCAGCCAAATAATAAATTTAGCGTAAATTCATAAATTGTTTAAAATTTTCCATTTAAAATTCTCCAAACCAAACATAGTCTTGGAAAATTTGTTTGATGCTCCTTTAATGGTAAGAAAAGGACACCGAATTGAAGATGATGCTAACATTCAATAGTTAGGAAAATTATCCTGTGATGCCCCTAACTTTTTTCGTGTTATAACGGATTAATTTCATATATTATTAATGAACTTTACTCCAATATCAATTAAATCACAAGACTTTTTTTCATTCTAAAAAAATTATTAAATTATATTTTTATTTTAATAAAATCATTTTTAGCTAATTTTTAGATGTGGATAACCAGAAATTTTGATATAGCAGTCGATAGAACACTAAATTTTACCATATCATGCCATGTCATTGTCCATGTAGATGATACGTCAACAACTTCCAAAATAGTGCTACATAAGCCGCTACGTGGCAGATCTAATTGAAGAAAGATTACATGTCAAGATTAATTTTCACTGGCGCTGACTGAAATTTGCTCCATTTGCTTAAAACTAAAATTTTCTTTGGCAAAAAAAAAAAAGCTCTGTCTTCTATTCACTTAAATAACTTTCAGCCAAATGTGATAAATAAGAAACTGAAAATCTTATTTGATAGCTAATGTGACACTTGATTTTTTGCATGAACTTCATGGTCTTAACTACAACAACTTGATTCTTCTTCTCTTAAACAACCGACTTGGGAGATTGGATAACCCATCTTGGATAGTCTTGGCTGGCAGCGGAAGCATTGTTTCGATTGAGGGGAGCTCTAGGTTTCGGTCAAAATTATAGATTTTAAAAATTTTTAATTTTACCGAAACATGCAATCAAATATTGTATGATATGAAAACACATTTTTCATATTAACCTCAAGCATTTATCTTTAACTTTTATTAAAACATATTTTGTTAACTTTTATGGATAAAATCTATTTTTCCAAGATCATCCCATGATTTTTAAGAATAAAATAAAAAAAATAAAAGGATTAAAATAAACCTTTTATTACTGAGATTACCAAGGAGCAAACCAAGCAAAAAGACTAAAAGATTTAGTTGCATTGATGAAATTCTTTTGCTAGTCCCAGATGTATGATCACAAATTTTTTCTTTCTAGCAAATTTATAAATTACTAACACTTTAGAAGTTTTTTTTCAATATTTTCTTTCAATGCACATACCATATGAGAGAAAGAAAATTTTTAAGAACAAAAATGATTTTTAATCGAGAGAAAACTGAGGAACCAGAAGAAGAAGGATTAAGGAAGAAGAAGAAGGAGATTAGGAAAAAGAAGTGGCCAAAGGCCACATAATCAATTTTTCAACCTCATTAAATGAGGTTGGTGACCGAAAAATAATCTGATTTTTTTTTTTATTTTCATTTATGATATAATGATGGTGCAACAATTGCATATCTAATTTTCTAACTACCATCATTAATCATAAAATTAATCTTCTCTTCTATAATTATGTGGTAATTACTTTAATGTACCACTATAATTAATTTAATTAACAACTTAATTAAATTATTATAATTTTAATTAATACTTTAATTAAAATTATAAATAAGAGAAATAGTTAAAATTAATCAATATTAATT